>JAWQRP010001545.1:0-18662 GCA_033557875.1 Quadriops clusia | reverse complement strand
CCTTCAGTGTGTTAATAGCCCTAGATTTTTTTAACTTATTTTTTAAAGTTTAGTATCTCTCTCATTTTATTTTCTATATAGCCCTAGATTTTTTGAACTTATTTTCAAACCTTTAGTGTCTTAATAGCCCTAGATTTTTTGAACTTATTTTTTAAAGTTTAGTATCTCTCTCATTTTATTTTCTATATAGCCCTAGATTTTTTGAACTTATTTTCAAACCTTCAGTGTCCTAATATCCCTAGATTTTTTAACTTATTTTTTAAAGTTTAGTATCTCTCTCATTTTATTTTCTATATAGCCCTAAATTTTTTAAACTTATTTTTGAACGTTTAGTATCCTCTCATTGTAGTGTCTTAATGGCCCTAGATTTTTTGGACTTATTTTCAAACCTTTAGTGTCTTAATAGCCCTAGATTTTTTGAACTTATTTTCAAACCTTTAGTGTCTTAATAGCCCTAGATTTTTTGAACATATTTTCAAACCTTTAGTGTCTTAATAGCCCTAGATTTTTTGAACTTATTTTCAAACCTTTAGTGTCTTAATAGCCCTAGATTTTTTGAACTTATTTTCAGACCTTTAGTGTCTTAATAGCCCTAGATTTTTTGAACTTATTTTTGAACGTTTAGTATCCTCTCATTTTAGTGTCTTAATGGCTATAGATTTTTTTAACTTATTAATAAGAAAGTGTCTACTTTTTACCCCAAGTTTGTCATGCACAGCATGTTTAATTAGACTTGGGCATTAACCGAAACAATAATTTGTGTGTCCGGGGGCGGTAAGAGTTGAGGCACGTCGTGCGGCGTGTGCGGCGTGGGAACCGGGCGAAGGGGTCGGCGGGGGGTCGCACCTAGCCTGCTTCGAAGAATCCGGGGGTGGATCGAAGTTTTCATTGAGCAGCTCGCCGAGCAGGAGCAACAAATGGCCTCGCTCTGGATTCTCCATTGAGTGCTTCCATTCCCGCCCGACTCGGCGGTTAGTCATTCCCGGATCCCGAAGGCAACTCATAGCTCAACGCCGATTCCGCAGAGTTATCCGAAGCCGGGGAAAGCCGGGAAAACGATGACAACAACATTGTTTCAATTGTCGTCTGCAGGGCCACGGGCTGACGAACTGCCGCCGCCGCCGCTGCCTCTGCCTCTGCGGCGCAGGAAAAGGGGGCAGGGGGCGGGGGTGCTGAGGGTAGGTCGGGGATTTTTCAGAAAATTTTCCGACGTGTGGCGCGCTCGGGGGCGGCCGCGGCCGCAGCCGCCCCCCGGGGGCGAAGGGTTTGCGGCGGTAAAATTCCATCCCCATTGAGCAGAGGGATAATTATCAGTTCTGATCATAAACACGGGGAGGGGTGTAAGTCTGGGGTAGCTGCGTCAATACCCGACGTAGTTTCCTGCGCGCATCGAGGTGCCCCACGTGGTCTCCCCACCTCCCCCTCGCCCCAGTCGACGCCGTTCCCGCTTCAAAAGCCTCACTGTAGCGCGTTTGTTTGAATCTAACGTATCGGACGACACCCGCTGCCACCTCACTAAACAAAAAACAAAACAAAAGCCGATCTCACAGCCACCTCTCCCGTTGTGAACGAACTGTTGACTTTGTTGTGTAACTCGGTCTTGCCGGGACTACCCTTAGCTAAACCTTATTTACCTTAGGCGCGCATGGCGACCAAAAGGTAAGCGCTCCAATAAAGTTTTGTTTGTTGTCTCCCTGTTGTACGTACACGTTCAAGTTGCGCCCAATTTTACGCTCTCCGTTGCATCGGGCCGCTTGCTTGATCGGGGCCGATGTGCGAACTGTCAACGGTGTCGTTATTTCGACTTCCGTCCGTCAACGCTTCCTTTGCATCATTAATAAAACAGCTGCTTGTTTGTTGCGTTGCGTTTGTTACGCTGCGCGTCGTCGGGTCGCCTCATCCTCGATGCGCCCGCCGCGACGTTGTTTCGCGGCTCTTAACCTCACTTTTGACGACCGACGGCGACATTGACGGCGGCGGCTGTCAACACTCTTTTCTCGCTAATGTCACATTGGTATTATTATAAATATTTTTATTATTGTGTTATTTCTTTAGGATGGTTTTATTATCATCATAAGGATTGTACAAATCAAAAGTATAACCTACAAAATTAATAGGTAATAACCTACGTAGTAATAATCTACGTAGTAATAATCTATGTAGTAAAGCAGAATCTATTTTTCCTGGTTGGCTTATAGCACGTATGTAATTAATGGAACAAAGCACGTCTGCTTGTCAGAAATGTCAAAATCGTCAAAAGCAAAAAATATTAATTGTCATCTGAGCCTCCGGCTGTCTTGTAATAACCCGGCAGCGGCCGAATGCCGAGACTACTACTAAATATAAGATGAAAACCAATTTCCGGTTATTTTTTTGCCTTCTCGAAAGAACGTACGCACGCGGAAGAAGTTCAAAGTCAGGTATGTCAAAACTGACATTTGTATAGAGCAAAATTGATATGTTTTTGTTTCTCGCTCCCGCTTACTCGCTAGATGTCGAACAAAAGAGCGCTTACGGCTGAGTCGGCCGTTCCCGCGTCCGTGATGTGTCTGCGAAGATTAGCGCGATCAGCTGATCAAAGGCGAAACAAAAACCGCCTATTCAGATGCATCGTGACAAATTGAAAGGTCGCACCAATAAGTGATGGATTTTTCGCTCGGCCGCCAAGGTTGCCCAATCAGTTGGCCAGCTAATCAAATGGTCAGCTAATCAATTGACTCGCTAATCAATTGGCCGGCTAATCAGCGAAATGCGAACGTTGGCAATAATTGCTGAATGTCAAGCATGCACTTCGATATTGTCGAGCTTATCGGCTCGGCTTTATCTGCGAGGAAAGCGGAGCGTTTGCGATTAAAACTCGTTGATTGTAAGGTATTGGTTAAATTAGCCCGAGGGAATTGTGCCAAAGAGGCGAACCAAATATTTGGCCGATCGTTGCTTACGTCCGAAAATCCATCAATAAGACAATGTATGGGGAAATATGGTGTTGAACTGGTTTGGGACACACCATTTTGAAAATACTAAACATATTGCTTTGAAATTTTGGATATTTATTTCTCTTATAATGGTGCATCGACTAGGGGGGTTGGTAAAATTTCAAAAAAATTTTTTTTTATTTTTTTGTTAGTTTGGGCAATAAAGCAGACTTGTGTTGAACAAATTTCATTGCCAATGAAAAACTGACCCATTTTTGTCTTAAATCCATTAAAAATATTAATATGTCAAAATGACACATAATACATTTGGGACACACCATTTTGTAAGTATGAAAGCTATCACGATATACATTTGGAATTGTATTACTAACAACGTCCGTTATCGACTGACTATTTCAGTTGTTTTACTTTTTTTTATTTTGAAAATTTATATAAAAATATCCGATTTGTACAATAATATACGGTATAAAATACTGAAATTTAAAAGTTACTATAACGTAATTGAATGTTCCGTCGAAAAACTACAATGAAAATGCATAGTTTTCCAACAAATTTAAAATGAAAATTGCCATGCTAATCTTCGCGCTACTCTTTTCGATAGTTCCAGCGTTCATCGCAATACGAGTGTAGCGCAATAGTCGATTAGAAGAGAATAGTGAGCTACAAAAATAGTCTGCGCGAATGAGATGTAGATAGTAGGTCGTTCTATTTCACTTTATCCATATGATCGTTTCAGATTGAAATGAGACAACATATCAGCTGCCGAACGAGCACAGAATAGCCGGCGTTGGCACAGTGTAATGTGCAGCTGTGAAAAACCCTTTGATGTGGCTGAGCCGGTTGTTGTTTGCAAAAAAATTAATATTATTCCTGAAATTTTATAACCCAAACAAAAATTTGCCATCTCTGCTCAGTGTGTTGGAACTAGCGTATCTTTTTCGCAGCCTTAAGAGCTTCAGCAATTAATAATACAGGATACCTTATATTATTATATGCTCATGCAAATCATTATTTGTCTTGTATGTACGAATTGGTAACAAAGTGATATTTATTAAATCAATCTATTCATTTTTATCAGTATAGTTTTCGTTACGGACGGTGAGACAGATCCACAGACAGACGGAATAGGGGTTTTATATATTAAAAGATGAGGTATATTTAACCTAACAAAATTTACAGACTTGTGCCTAGATTGCATGTTGCAAATTATTTCATTAGCAATATGAACGAAGCGAAATATAAAAATATTTATAGCGTGGAAATCGTAATAAAAATGGAAACTAATAAATGTACAAATGAGGAAAGGATATGTCTGCTAATAAGTTATACATATAAAGGTTTAAAAAACATCAGTTATAAAATCATGAATGCACTTTGAACTCATTTAAGTGTACATATAATGTCGACCTGTTTCTGCATCATAGACCAATTACTGTTGCTAGAGATTCCTGGTAATTTAAAAGACTTTCGATTTTATACCGGTTCCGGACGTTGACATTATTTGTGATTCATTGTTCAATGAATTTGTGCGTCATAATATATAATTGAAGTTTTTTTTACAGACATAGGAACAAGGTTTTAATGTTTACAGTAATGTTCTCTCAAGTTTTGGAATTGAAGATATAAGTACTATGTGAGCGAAAATGAGTGAGGCATAATTAATGCCGATCCTTTGTCGCCAATTTACCGTCTCTTAGATCAACAAAGGAGAGCGCATTTTTTATGCCTCAATCTCGCTCACCCTGTAGGTAATCGTTGTTATGTGAGAAGATAGATGCACTTATCTAACATATTTTTTGCGTAAAATATTGCAGATGCATATTGCACTTAAATCGGGAAAGTTTTAATTGACGGCTGAAGTTGAAATCGAATTTACAAAAAGTTCACGGTTTCGATGGCTCTTGAGCGATTTACTGAATGTAATAAACAATTTAATTGGTTATAGGTGCTGTGAAAGTTACACCGGCGCACGATCATAGCGATTTTGAAGTGGCGAAACGCCAGAACTTGCACATGCTTCCAATTTTCACTGAGCAGGGCAATTTGATGCCCACTTGCGGCGAATTTGGGGGAATGAAGAGGTTTGATGCGCGAATTGCAGTGCTAAGCAAATTGGGGGACTTGAAGTTGCTGCGAGGACAGCAGAACCACGAAATGATCGTGCCAATTTGCAGCCGATCTAAAGACGTCGTCGAGTATATGGTCAAGCCTCAATGGTTCCTCAAGTGCAAGGAAATGGCGCAGCGGGCCGTGGAAGACGTCAAAGACGGTAGACTACTTATACAGCCGCAACAGTTTGAAAAGATCTGGTTCAATTGGCTGGAAAACATTCGGTAATGAGGCTTCTGTAATTAATACCCCTTGTTACTTTTCACAGGAGAACGTGCATTTTATGATTATTTCAAAAGTGCTCTAGTCTAAAATACTGTATCTAAACAATAATAGGTTCTTAATTCAAGATTCTCAACGTACAACTACGTACACCCTGTTTCATTTTAAATGTCGCATTTTTATTTCCATTTTCTTTAATAAATAAAATAATATTAATTCGAAATATTACACTTTAATTAAACTAAAATAAGAAGGTGTTCTACGTTACTATGAGTACTAGAATAAGTGACATTTATTATGAAACAAGGTGTACCTACATCTAAAAGGTTGCTTTTGATTACAGTACATTTATAAATTATCTAGCATTATTTAAGCAGAATTCCAATTGACCAAGGAATCAGAAACGTCCTTGTAGTCTCATTACGCACTTTTATAGATATTTTATACATTTAAGTACCTAAATATATAAAACAATGAAAGTTTCTTGGCAATTTTTGGTTCTGCACAGGACATAAGCGATTGTGGAAATAATTTAGAAAAAACAAATCAACATTTTAGGTTAGAGTTTTCAAAGAAAATTATGAAACAGAAACAATACGATCTAATGGGTTATTAAAAGCAAATATTCGGTGGCACTGATTCTTTGAACAGCTGGCGGAGTACATCGAAATAAATTTCATTGCTTCCTTGCATGTCCTTAATCACCCTAAAGATAAATAATTAACCATCTTTTAGTGATTGGTGTATCTCACGGCAGCTGTGGTGGGGTCACAGAATACCAGCTTATATGTGCTTTATTCCGGGTAACCTGGACCGGAAATGTTGGGTAGCCGCTGAGGATTCGGAAGTGGCCCGTTCTAAGGCTGCTCAATGGCTGTCCATAGACAAGGATAATGTAATAGCTACTCAGGATGAGGATGTTTTAGACACGTGGTTTTCATCTGCTCTGCTGCCCTTCTCAAGCCTCGGCTGGCCGCAAGAGGTATTTAAGATGAATTTTCTTCCATTCTAATTAATGTAAAACACGTTTTTCAAGTTGCCATCCTGTTTAAATTGCGTTGTTGTCCCAGGCGCTGAATTGTTTATACATAATCACAAAATAGCTTTGCTCAGGCCCTTGATTGCACTAAACTGGGTTACTTAAAATTCCAGACGGCAGATTTCCTGAAGTATTATCCTCTCAGCATTATGGAAACCGGGCACGATATTCTGTTTTTTTGGGTAGCAAGGATGGTAATGTTAGGCAATCAGTTAACAGGTCAGTTGCCTTTCAGCAAAATTCTCATGCATGGCATTGTTTGCGACGCACAGGGTAGAAAGATGTCAAAGAGTCTTGGCAACGTCGTCGCCCCGGAAGATGTAATCAATGGTGCCACTTTAAAGGTGAGTTTTCCCTTCGTCCCGCACAATTTTTGCCTACAGACTCTTTATTATTATTAGCAGTTATTTTGTGCAAAATAACCGTTAAAATTATTGCACAAAACTTTATGTCATTTTTTATGCCACAGTGAGATCATATCTTAAGGCTATTAAAATATTTTGCTTGCAGCCGAACCTTCTTTGAAACTGACCATTACGCATGCCCTTAACTTTTTATTTCGCCCTCATTTATATTCAACCCACGCTTATTTAATATACAATTCTTTTTTTACAAAGAGTTAGTAAACGTTATCACTCATGTATAAAAAGACCGCATTTTCTTCCCCTTGAACTCATAAAAAGTTGAAATGATAGCCACGGAAGTTAAATATTCTCCATTTTCCAGGATTTGCGAATACGTACATAGCGAATACATATTTAATAAAATCCTCCTAGATGCTTGCGGATGGCTACTTTCAATGAACACGAATTGCTGCGGCAAAATCCAATTAGAGTACAAGAAAATCAGGAAAAATCCGGAATTGAATAAAATCAGATGTGGTTTACTGGATATAGGTTTAATTTGAGGGCCTTAATCAACTTTGCTTTTTATTCGGGCGAACTGTAGGGTAATAAATTAGCACACAAGCTTCGCGGTTGATAAATGAACAATTTGAAAGTCTACACTGTAAATGCACGTGTTTCTCACATTATAAATCAAATTGTCCGCCGCAGGCATAAAATATTCGATTAAGGCAGCGCATGTACCTACTAAAGAACTATCCATCAATTACTATGCAGCTGCACTTCGCCCTTAAAATGTAGAGTTGCACAGTTTTTGGTTTTTTATTCTTAACTATATCAAAATTATTTGAATTATAATTCGAATTAAATGAAAAAAATGTGATTTTACCTTCCTGTTTGAATTCTTTATTCTTTTGTTGATATCTTCATTGTCAAGGTCGTACTAGATGTTTACTATTGTAATCACTAGTTAATAGGGACACTCTAAGATGAAATAATTCACATAGTTTTGAAATTTGAAACGAAAATAATATTATTTCACTAAAAAAGAGTTACTCTCATTTCAAATTACCGTATTTAATAAACGTTGGGAGTCAAACATTACCTGTATTTTCAAATATCGATAATTTGGAAACTCCCGCTTTGACCGTTTTGCTGAGGATTAATTTTAAATGAGGTGTCGTTTTAACTAAAATTATATGAAAAATAAAATATCTTATAGATTATCAATTTTAAACCTTTGTTCTTCTTGTTTTTTGCATATTTTTTTAAATATGACACATGCCAATCTATCTACTATCTGGAGTTATTTGTAGCTATCTCTGTTGGTAGATTAAATGTATGTTATTACTATCTTTTTCTATGTTTCCACAGTTTTCCTCAGTGGAATAAAATAAATAATTATTAATAAACCATGGCATCTTGGGGGCTGAAATTTTGTATAGGAGCATAATCTTTTTACATCTTCGTTATAGCAGTAACAAATTTCATATACCTTTTGTACGAGAAAACGCCATTCATTATTTGTCTTACAACGCACGAATTGCTAACATTAAGATATTTGTTAAATCAACCAATTCATTTTTCTTAGTGTAAAGAAATAATTTTGATAAAATTGTTGCATTTTGAAAATACGTGTAAGTGCTTGCTTTGCATCTAAGGTTTTTGTATTTATTAATTAGGAATTGGAAGAAGCCTCCAAGTCGAGTCACGCAGCGGGAATATTGTCGGAAGAGGAACTGAAGAGGGCGATCCAGGATCAGAAGAGAATGTTCCCGGAGGGAATACCCGAATGCGGCGCTGATGCCCTTAGATTTACTCTCTGCTCACACAACATAAAGAGTAAGTTAGTTTATGCTAACAATCGGTAAACTCTTTGTCCTTACTTCGATTCAGACTTTGAATACTTGTAGGTTTTCATCTACTTCGAGATTTGAATCTATCGCATTCACTATTACGTTTGAACTATTTTTTATTATTTTTTTGATTACCTACATTCCTAAAATTTAAGATCATTGCAGGAGCTTATATCAAATTTTCCTTTGTACTATACGAGTTTACGCGGAAATAAGGAACACAATTCATAAAGAGGATAAAAATATTGTACGAGAAAAGTATCTAGTATATTAAAACGCGCTCACAGAAACCGGCCATAAAGAGCAAGGAGCTGAATAAAAGGCTTAAATGGGTATTAAATGGCGATAAATGTCCAAGTGTGGAGCGTAAACCCTTTCACGTAACGAATCGTGTTTCACTGCAGTGTTTCATAATTTTCACTAAAACTTTACGAGCTCCAACGGGAAATTACAAACCGCAATTTTTCTGTGTATTTTTTACATGCGCAGCTTCTAATTTTCCTCGAGAATTGAAGCCGCTTTTGCAGATACTTTAGGCTTTTCCATTTTCAGTTCATTTGGCGCACAATGCCCGTGTACTTTAATCCCATGAAAATTCCAGGACTATAAAGTTTCAATAGTCAACTGAAAATAGAAAATTCTTGTCGTTCACGGATGCTGCTTTGATCTTGTTTTTGATTACACTACACCACAAAGCAAAATATGTACATAAAAGTCGCAATTGTACTAGGATATTTAGTAACCTGCGTGGCGCAACTGAAAATACTTTGATGAATGTTTTTCTTAATTACTTTTTCCTTTTCTAGACTTTTTCGTAAATTTCGATGTGCAAGAATGCAAAACAAACAAGTATTTCGGGAACAAAATATGGCAGGCCGCAAAGTTTTCGAATAAGTGGATGAAAGCAGTATCCGAAGCGCAGGATCTAAAACAAGTTCCTGTAAATGCAGCCGCTCTTAACAAAATGGATAAGTGGATCCTGAGCAGATTGTCTTATATGGTTAGAATTGTAAATGAGAGCGTACACAAATCCGAATTTCATGTAGCCACTTCGTCTCTGAAGAGTTTTCTTTATTACGATTTTTGCGACGTTTATTTAGTAAGTAGCTCTGTTATATTCTGAATATGTTAGTTGTAGGTATTTACTTCTTGGAAACTTTGGTGTACTGAACTAAAGGGGTTCATTTTGCCCGGGAGGATATTTCAACAAGTTGTCGTTTGCAACTGGAGGTTTTGTTTCGAGTCAGCCCGTTGTACTACATTAAAATTAAATTATTATTAAAACATCATGTGCTCTTTTCATAAATTAAATTAATGCTATTAAATTCAGGGGGGAATAATAATGCCATAGAAACAGCAGGGCTAAACTTAATATTAAAATTATTAACGGCATTGGGTGCCTGAGGTTTAATTTAGGTACTTAAATGAAATTACTGCACAGTTTTATTTTACAAGGGGCAGTCCTTATGCCTTTAAATTTGCACAAAACGCAGGAAATACTTAAAGTTAGTCGTAATTATTAATGTTAATTATAATGTAAAGTAAAAATGAGTGAACGAAATAGAAATTGATCTACTAACGGAGATTATCATGCTAGGGTTGTTAGCATTCACCATTTTACCTTCTTCGAGTAAATAATAAGTATAGAAAAGGATAAATTGACGGGGCATTCTGAATAGTCTTTCATCTATTGGGCAGGATAATAAAATTACCGTTTTATGAAATTTTTTTAATGAATATGGAGTTGAAAATAAAATTTCCAGTACTTTCTTGACTGTTTAATATTTCGTAAGGCTACCGGTTTCGACGCTGATTTGCGGCTTCTTCAGTCCTTTGTTGTCAGTATTTTATTTCTTGTATACTGACTACAAAAGCCTGAAGAAGCCGCAATTCAGCGGCGAAACCGGTAGTCTTGCGAAATAATAACAGTCAAGAAAGTACTGGAAATTTTATTTTCAACTCCATATTCATTATATATCATCTTGACCTGGGGAATTTCACATTAGAAATTTTTTTATTTTCGTAACGGTATTATAAAATAAATGGCAATAGATTATACTTAACTATCGAATTAAATATATAAAATTGCTTTAGTTGTAAGAAATCGAACTAATGATTTTAATATAAAACTGTCTTTTTTTGTATTTATTATAACAATTTCCACTTCGATGGCATTTTAAGATGCAAAACATATATTACACATTTTTCTTTCTTAATGGTATAATTATGCCCAGTAAGTCTATATTTATAAGTTTTTGATAAAAGACGTCTTTTACTTGCAACATATTTCAATTTGGCTCAACATTTCGGCTGCCCCTTCGCCTTCTTCAGGTGCTATAGTCCATTATATTAATTTTGCTGAGTTAAGATACATTTAGATTGTTTTCAGTTTGCCTTATTTTCGAATTTTTCAGTTAGAACTCAAATTATTTTATTTACTTTCTCCTTTGATATTTATCTCTTGACACTTACATCGGAAATGTTAACAGATAAATGTCAAATGAGAAAGTAAATAAAAAATTTGAGTTCTAACTGAAACTGTTGCCAAATTGCAAGAAAAAGTTTTTTATTAAAAACTTTTTTTTCTATTCATTACAACAATTGTCACTTCCATGGCACTTTGAGTTGTAAAACTCATGATATAAAATGCCATTGTTAATTACTTGGTCCACGACATACAGGATGATTCTGTTCCTCTTTTCAAAAATCAAACGACGTATAGACCTCACCAAAAGAAGCAAAAAAGTTCCATTGGACCCCCCAAAGTTGAGTAGAAAATCAGACGGGTTTTGTATCAATTGCACATTTTTTGCCCTATCGATTTTTGCACTAGCGTCTTTAGTTTAACGTCCTTAATTCACAGGTATCGAGAAAATTCAAGATTCACGAAAACTACCCCCTAAATTACAATTAATAAGAGGATTGGCACGGTTTTTACACTATAATTTGAATACTAGTCAGAATATTTCAAATTACTTTGCAGAATATTAATCATTGTTCAATTGCCAATAAAAACGATGCCCCATGCAACCACCCTAAGTCACACCCTTTAGGAGATATTTAAATTTTTCTCTGTCGATGCATAATACTGCACCCTCAACGGGTGGTTGCATTGTCATGTAATTTGACAGAAAACTTCACTGATACTTTTGATTCGCGATCTATAGCCTTGGATAACCACTAACAACTGACATTCATAAAAACCACCCCGAAAGATAGGATTGGCGACGCTATTTTCAACTTTGGGCTTGTATCTCACTAGGGGTTGAAGATCGCACAGGGGTCCATAGGAATTTTTTAGTGAGTACATGTGGTATGATTTTAGAAAAGAGGAACAGAATCATCCTGTATACAGGGTGTCCCAACCTCGGCGGATCGGTGAATTGTGACTTTATTACTGAAGATAGACCAAATGTGTAAATACAAAAGTTATATTGCATTAAAATAGGTACCTTCTTAAAATACTTTTTATCCCCAAATATAGTTAATGGACACACAGGGGACATCAAGTCCATTTTTTTAAATGTCACCCCACCATTTAAATTTTTTTTCTTAAATCTACTTATTTAGACCTTTCCAACGGTACCTGGTTTGTACTGTCTAAAATCATATTCCTCGAGATATTAATTGTTTTAGATAATTTTTGTCAAAACATTACTCTACTTAAAATTCATTCACAGAGAAACGGTTAAAGTGGGGTTTTTAAATTGATCAGTGTTTCAAGGGGAAGCTTGATCGATGCGAATCCAGTCCGTTTCAGTTTTCTGTTACTAAATAGGGGATCAAATATTGATTAAAACCCCTAAAATTCAAATGGCACTAACTCATTTTTTTAATGGAATGATATTATATTCTTTTCATATTATAAAAATAGATTAAAAATTTAATCTTTTTGTATAAAATTCCCTATACTTAAATCTAACCGATTGTGGGTTGAGGGTTCCTACACAATAATCGCACAAAATTTTTATCCACAAGTACACAACAGTTTTCACGAGTTATACATACTTACTTCAATGAATTACATTATTGAAATGCCAAATTGACAAATACATTTTACTGTAGAATAAAAGTTTGTGCGGTGTGAATTTCGATCATTATTTTATACGATGACTTTTTTTTTAACTCGTTTATTTAACGTCGGCCTATTTCCGCATCAGAGATCAATCACCGACGCCAGAGATTAGGACCACAACTTCTGGGAATTTAGCCAATGCCAGGATTTCCGCCTGATCATTGTGTTCTTTAACGTGCGCGTGGATTATACCTACAACACACGGCTTTACATCACTCCCGGACGATGAGGCACTCAAATATTTTTTCCTAATCAGAAAAATTATCGCCGTCGCACAGTGCGTTATTTCTACAATCTGATTTTACTTAATTACCGCGCGGTTTCATTTCTTCGATTTAAATAGCGATAATTCCTGAACCAATAGTTCGATTCAAAAAACCGTTTATTCCTTAAATATTTCTTAATAAGTTTAGATAAATGAACATGTAAGTTACGAGTTTCTTCTGAACAATCGTTAATATTGAATCTAAACGTGTTTATTATCAACTTATATGTCTTGAAAATATCTATGCTATTTTGTTAAAAGAGAGAATTTTTTTTGATTATAGACTTTATATTCTCTATATAAAGTAATGTAGGGGACCTGGTGGTACAAAAAACAATTTCTTTGTTTATGGAAAAAGCACTTTAATAATGAAAACTAAGGTTTCTTTAGAATTGTAAAAAATGTATATCAAGATAGCGTTTTCAAACAAAATACATTTTGAAGCTCATAAAACACTGTACAAATTGCATTATAATTTTTTTGCATTTAAGTACGGTCTTGGGAGATTTTACTTAATTTGCATACAAGCGCGCGAAACTTAAAAAGTTAATAACTGTATAGGCGGTATGTTTTTGCATTTATGACGTTTGTAAAGTCTTGAAGACATTTGTACACAAGTTTTTTTCTAATTTTTTTCTCATTTATTTAACGAAGCCCAGTGCTCGCCAAGGTATAGGCTTCTTGGGTAGCCTTTTTGAAAAATTAAACACACTGGCAATGTCAAGAACATACTCAAAGTTTTACTTCTGCCTGCACATCTATAAATTATTTAATATTTATACAAGTAAGTAACAATAAAACTTATTAACAAAATAAAACAGATAAATAAAATCAATCCGTTTTACTCTGCATCTTCCTCCGAAAGTCCGGAATCTGAAGTGGTTTCCACAGCCATTAACAATTTTAAACAATCTTTGCTAAATTGTTTAATTTCTTTGGTACACATGATTGCGAAGAAGAAATCACTGGATCTGATGTTAAAAGGAATCTGTTTAAAATGTCTCTAATCGTGTCTACTTTGGATGTTTTTCTTGTAAAATTTTCTTGAAATCGCTTGTAGTCCTTATTTCGTGCTTCCTGAGCTTCTTCCGAGAGTTCTCCAATAGGTAGTATACATGACCGCACAATTTCTTTTCCATGGACCAGTATTTTGTGTATGCTGGCGGGCATGTAATACCAGGAATAATTTTTTAAAAACAGGTCTTTTGTTTCTTGAGCATATTCCCCAAATTCATCGGCATTTATTTCGAAACCGCTAGACAGAGTTTCCAAAATAAATTTTAAATGGTAGATTAAGCTATGATCAAGACCAGTAATATCTGATGATAGTTGGTAGTTGCTGAAAAATCGACGAGATGTATTTCCGTCGTTTGTCGTTCCAGATGTTTGCTTGCGGGCATATCTACAAGCAGACCTAATTCAGCCTTAAATCTCCCTTGAATATTTTTCTTTCTTATTTGGACACTTTCCTTATCAGTATTTCCCCGAGCCTGCCATTTTTTAATTTCGTTCTTATAGGAAAGGTGAAGTAAAAACTCAAAAGAGCGAATCCATGAATGGAGAGGAGACATGCCAAATTCATACATATCTTCTAGAGGTTTCTTTTCTTCACATTTCTTAAGGAAGGAAAGGATTTTTGCACTGTCGGCGACCATGTAGTGGTGATGTTGCAGCCTTGAACGTTTTTCATCTCAATGTTCAAGGCTTGCGGTCTAAGACACACGATCTTGCGGTGTGTCTCAGCTGTCGGGCCGCCGACGTCGTCTGCCTGGATGAGCACTGGCTGGGGAATGATGAAATTGATATGGTAACAATTAGCGGTTATAAACTTTCTACTTTTTTTTCTCGTAAGTTAATGAAAAGGGGGGGGTGGGGTGGGGGGGGGGGTGTTACTGCAATTTATGTGAGGGAAGGGTTGGATTTTGTTGAGATTGATTATGGTTTTTTGCGGAGGAGGGCACACTCGAGTGCTGTGCCGTCCGCAGCGGGCGGTATGTGATTGCTGCGATGTATCCACCCCCGCAATATGATATTAGTAAATTTCTTATCCTAATCGAATCGTTTCTTTATAAATTTTGTAATAATAAAGTAATAATACCTTCAGATTGCAACTTAAATATTTTGAATCCAGACTCGAGAACAACGTCTTTTCTGTCCCTTTTGGAGTCGTTTAATTTCGCGTCAGTCATTGCTGACCCTACGAGGGTGGCGGGGGGTGTCGGCCACGTGCATAGACAACTTTTTTGTAAATTTTAATGAGGTTATAACTTATCAAAACTTAATAACTGACCTGTCGGATCATAATTTTCAGACTTTGACTGTGTGTTTGGGGGATGTGACTCGTGGCGGCGGCGCGCTTCGTAAGCGCAGTTTCAGTGACAGCAATATGAATTTATTCTTAAGGCTGCGAACGAAAGATAGTTTGAATGCCTTCCGAATAGGCAACCTTCAGTGCAGTCAATGTATTTCTTACGGGGATATATCCAAATTCCGTTTTAACGATAGGCGCTTTATTTTTTTCATAACTATCAAAGTATTTGGTACCAAATGAAACGTTAAATTCACAGCTACAGGGTATCGATCCCTATTTTTTGAAAGAAGATAGTACATGTTCGTGAGACAGAGTTAAAATGAACTATCAGCGTAAATCTTTCAAAATTTCTTCAACAAAGGTAAAATTCAAAAAACCAGCCTCGATACCCTATAGTTGGGCAATAGACTTTTCTAAAAATACCAAAATGTCAGCAAAAATGTTTATAATAAATGTGCTAGCGTTAAAACAGAAACAAAAATACGCCAACTCCGAAAATGAACAAAATACTTTCTTCTATTTATCGAAATAGTCCAGCTACTGATTCCTAGATGGCGCTTTAAAATATCAAATCACGAGCATCTGTGTCATATGAAATGTGTTATATCATTGAGTAAGGAATATTCCATGCCCAATGGAATGTGTAATATACTAATACAAAGGGGATAGGTTCGGAGCACAGTAATCGCCTGACATTATTAAAGAATATTTGTTATTTCATTAGTGATTTGTTCATGTATTACTATCGTAAAAATAAATATATACATATGTATTTAGAAAATTCACAGTCAAGTAATAATAGTTGGTATCAAAAAGACAAACAACAATATAAAGCAGTTTTATTAGCTAAAATAGATATTACTGATATTAGTGAGCTGATTTCCACACTCGTCGATTTTTTCTTCGGATCTTCTGTGTAGTGCATTATTTCCTTCTCACACGTATCACATGAGAAGGCTTGTTAGTCCTAAACCGCGTCTCTTTTTTTTGTGGAAAAGTAACGTCCCAGCCGAGCAGTATTTAGAATGACTGCTTTGTAATTTAGTGGCCCAACTCAAAACATACCCTAAATTCACAATTCTATTGCCTAAGTCTTCATAACTAGCGGGAGTTCGTTCTACAGTCAGTTCTTCTTGCATAATACTAAAAGCAATTAAATATGTTAGTAAATGCTTTGTCATAAAATCGAAGAATGTTTTCACCTTTTATAATCGTCATCCGACATGAATCAAATTTCTGATGGTCCTGCTGTACTGCTATATATTAAAATACATAATTACTTTCCGATTTTTTATATGGTCCTACTTTTAATAGACTTACACATCATCGAGAATATGACCTGATATAGGTTTTTCTTCTTTAGCTGAGGGCGTTCGGATATCGGGAGTAAGTTTTTTCTCAAAACATGTACGTAAGTTCTTGGACCAGTTACTTGCCTTCCTTTTGGGATAGTAATGACGTTTATGTTTCCCCATTCCCCCGACAAAAGTATTGTGAAAAACTAAAACTTTTTGTAATAAGCTGTATTGTATCTCTTTTATAGCCAGTTTCAAACAAAACCAACAAAAGGAAACATTATTTAAGCTACATTTAAGTCTATTACTTACGTATATTGAGCTAAGTGGCTCACGAAGGTACGTTTCTTCAGCGACAAAAATATACAACACTAAACACTATTACGATGTGAAAGAATGCAGTGATAAAACTAGCAAAAACTAACAATATTGCACGAAGTAACTATTTTGGAAATCACTTAGCACTATCATCAACACCGTCTCAGAAATAGATCAGGTCTGCTGAATCTGCTAAGGGTGGGTTTAGCTTATATTACTTCAGCTTCCCTTTTTTCAAGTATTTTTTCACCCACTTAGATCATAATGCAGCAGTATCTTTGTGTTAATTTTTGAAATTAAATTAGTATATTATGCAGGTATCTTTGTTGAGATAGAGGCCGTGAAATTATGTTATGGCCCGCACGTAAATGGTTTTCTGTTGTTTGAATAACTTTCCTCATTTTTTAGAACATTTTCGGAAATAGACCGTACAAATTTGTCTGGACCTTCCAAACAATTGAAATGCAAGGCTTTGTGAAAAGAAACAATCTAATTTTCTTTTATTGAGAAAAGGAACTATTATTGCAAATTCTTACCCTTTGTTAGTTGAACGGAAATTAAGAACAATAGTATTTAGGGTAACTTTGCATCACCTCGTGGATTGATCAGATTTATTGAAAATTAATGACTGCTAGGAAATTTTTAAACGCTGGTGAAAACAAAAGTAAACAAGGCCAACACTTCACAATTTTTCATTATATTGATGAAGTAATTTCCAGTCATTTTTTATCTCTGGTGAAATAAAACAAAAAAACTAAAAAATACTTGAAGATGAATAACGAATTTCTAAAAGGGTTCATTTAGGAACTTTTTCAAAATTGGCTTGTCCCTCATTTTTGTATGTTCAATTATAGACCATTGCGTTATGGAGCGGAAATAAAATTGGGATCATTTCGAAATTTGTGATTCTATTGTTTATAACATAATAGTAAACAAAGATGATGTTCGCATTGTAGTGTATTTGGAATAAAATCTAAACTCTAAGCTCAAAAGCGGTTTTGGTTGGCAATCAGTTTACTGGTATTTATGCAACGACGTTCCCACAAAGTGTGAACCGGCTATAAAATATATGGAGCATTTTTGTTTACAAATAGATACATCTCAGATGGTCAAAGACGTGCAAAGCGACGAACAAATTCTGGAGCTGCATACACGTGTTCATTGAGTAACAGAGACATCCGATATAGTAAAAAGAGAGATCCGACGAACAAATGCAAAAATTGCATACGCAACCCAACATACATGAATTGGAAGAAAGTTTGGTATTCTACACGCAAAGCGGACAAAAACAACATAAATCGCTGGATTGCTACAGTTGGCGCTTTCGTTCGCAGCCTTAAAAATGCGCGGGATGTGATCGAGATTCGGGGTTTTAATAATGTCGCGTAAATTGTGCAATGGTTCCGAATTCCTGGAAACGGCGAGCCACGTGGCAGTCCCGGGAAGCTCGAGCAAAGGAACGGCGTCACCAACTGTCGTCCAGTTAGGGAAATCACTAGGTTTAGAACCAAACGATCCGATTTAAGTTGGCGGGAACAACGGGTGACATTTCGTGCGCGTTTGACAGCGCTGAAACAAATGCCATCGTGGTTTCGCGAGAAACAAGTGTTGCCCTCTGTTCAATCCGGCTTTCGTCGGGGGTATAGTTGCGCATCTGCTCTCTTGTCTGTTTCGGATGATATTATTTCGGCGTGGGATCGTGGTGAACTTACAACTCTTGTCCTTTTAGACTTTTCAAAAGCCTTTGATTCTATTAATCATGAACTTTTGTTTTCCATATTACATTAGATTGGCTTAAATGATCGTGCTATTTCCATGTTTCGCTCTTACTTCTCAGACCGAGTGCAGAGGGTTTCGGTGGGAGGTCGCCACTCGAATGATTTCCATATAAG
>JAWQRP010001544.1:0-18664 GCA_033557875.1 Quadriops clusia | reverse complement strand
AGCATAGCAAATTTCCAAAGAACATGATTCCGTCCGGGTCTGAGAAATTCCGCCTTATAAGAGTAAAATTCTTAAGAAATTAAGGGCAACGAACTTTTTTGTACGTCTTTCGCGACATAGGAGTTTCACCTTTGGGGGGTTTCACTGTATATCCGGAGCAAAAGGACCTATCATCATATATTTTACAAATGGACATGGGTACTCTTGCCGTGGAGCACCTCAATTGTACCAGACAACTACGTATGTATATAAAAAAAAGTATAATATGTATAGACAAAACATGAGATGAATAGAGATGAAAATTGGTTATAACTTTTTTTTAATTCGAATCAGATATTAAAATAGCCTTTATAAAACCTCTTATACTTTTGTTCCAACTGTTTAAAATGTGAAAGTTTTGATAGACTAAACAACACAATTCTAAAACTGCAGGTGTAAAGAAAGAAAAGTGGTTTAGTGAATTTCTATGGAGTGGTTGTTCATATTGCGCTACAATACACATAGAAAATATGGTTTATCTGTATGAAGCATGATACATACAAATTGTTGTATTATTAATTAAATCTCTGTTTTAATAATTGTAAATAGATATACTTACATATAATATATGAATGAGAATTAATGAAATCATTTAAGAGCACTTGTTATTTACTGTGAATTGGAATTGAAAACCTATACATATTTAGATAATAATAGATCATTTTTTTTAGAGGACGAGTTTCAAGACAAAGATATTATAAAGAATTAAAACCAAATAATTTGTATAGTGTATCTTAATATTTCAAAATAAAAAAGTATTTACAATAATAATCGAATTTCTATTCAAGCGGAAAGCGTGCGACCGGAAGTGTAACAATTAAGAGATATGTAGACAGATTGCTTTGATTGATATTGAGAAGTCAATTGTTTCAAAAGTAATGTCAACAACATCTGCATTGTTTGAAGTTTGTTGCAGAGATTTTTCGAATTCAAGTAAGTTTATTAAGATCTATGTTTCTCCCTGATGAAATCATCCCTCTAGATACCAGCCATTCTAACAAACGCTGGCATTATGACGCGAGTCCAGCCATTATCCTGAATCTAAAAAAACTTCTCAAGGATATAATTTTTTTGCTGAACTGACATGAACTCGCGCTTGTTTCAGGACGACATTAGTCATGGCCTACCCATTCAAGTGGGACAGGAGATCGAATTGGCTCGGCACAGAAAGAGACGGAACATGTACACGTTTCATATTCACAGCTCTTCATAATGATGCAGTACCATATGAGTAATGCAAACACAACAGTGAAAGAAACGTTCGGAGTTTTGTGCATCGTGATTCGAGATAATAAGACACCTGCACGGTTTACAGATGAAATTCAAACCACATGAGGGAGATAAGGTTCCACATTTACTTGTTCCTAGCACACTAGATAACTAGTACGATTATTTGCGCGATAAATTAATTTCCAACACTGATAGTAAGTTAGTTAATCAAACCTTGTTATAGCTTCACTGCAACGAATGTTTTGACCAATGCGCGTGCTGTGTGTTATTGAAAACATGAATACATGTGGTCGTTTGCAAGGAATTGCAAATTTACACGAACTTTCGTCTTTTTTAAAACGAAATTCAACTCCTTTACAAGTACTCAAAGTGTTCGATTAAAAACAAAGAGTATTTAAATTTTAACTTTGTATATTGTCAATAATATATCTTTCAAAAAAATGAGTGCACCCGTACCAGCCCCAAGGAACTTACTAAATGATAGTAAAAAACCTGTGCCAACCCCGAGACGTCTAGTTCCAATTCAACCGCAACAGGAAGTCATCAGTGATTCACCGAAAGGAACCGAGTATAACACTAATTCATTCTCAAGGAGGGTCAGAACACTAAGCAACACGTCAAAACAAATTGCCGAAGACATCGGAGGTATCGTACAAGAAGGAAAAAAGGTTGTCATAGAAAGCACGAGACAGAGTGTAAGAAGAATCACCAAACGCTTTACAAATACTTCTGGATTACAAAGTTCCGAACAAAATGATGATAGCAAAGAGAGCCATGAATCGGAAGCTGACTTAAATATTTTCAACACGATACGATTCAATTCCCCCTTAAATACATTAAATTCCAGCATTTATAACAATGTTAATCCAGACACTGTTGATTCCAGCGAGAGCCTCAATGTTCCACCCCCTAGCTACCCGCCCCCTAACTACCCACCACCCCCCTTAAGGCAAGAATCCGTTTATGACGAACCTCAATCAGTGATATCCGAAAGTACTAGCACTAGTTCGGGAAGTGTTAAAGTGATACCCAGGAATCCTTACGACTACGAATCCGTTTTTCCCGCGTACCCCTACAATAGTGATACTGACAGTTGTGCGGATATGACTGCAGGTAAGTTACAAACATTCATTTAATATTTATAATAAAATAAACATTCAGCTTTTGTCCCCTCATGCGTTGTTTGTTTGAACCAATTGAAATATGTCGACGCATCTGCGTAGTAGCTTGTCTAATGTTTTTTACAGCCCAATTTATAATAGACACTATATTCAATAGTTGAGTGACATGCTATTAGATACAACGAACCTGTTATGTTGCAAAGGAAGGTCTACTAATACGTTTGTTTTTGTTTCTCTGTCGGCTCTTTATTAAATTACGATTTATTTGCGCTTCTTCAATAGTACATCTGTGCTTAGAAATAGACAACCATTTGTTTCAAAAAGCTCACTTCTCTTTTTGTGGCATATTTCCATACAAGTCACCCATTGGCTTTCCACAATTTTTGCTGAAACAGCAACTTTTTCCTGATCCAACTGGTGATTAATACATTTTCTGGGAATTTAGTTCAAATTCTTCACCTATGCAGTCATATCCTTCACACTTTGTACCTGTTTAAAATTTTAAATTAGTTTCAAGAACCTAATATTTTGCGACTATGTTATTGGAAACTCTGGGAATTTTGCAAAAGTATTACCCAACTTACCAACCAATATTTATTTAAGCCCTGCTTAAATACGATTCTTGATTTTATGCAGTAAACAAATATTTACAAACCCAAACTACTCATTTCCCACAAGATGTATTATGTCAATACATGTAATGTTTATTTTACCAGTGTCACCAAATACATGTTTATCACAGACGATAAAGTTATTTATCAATATGTAGTGCTAAAAATTAAATGCAGTTATGATAAGCCAAATTTTCATACCGCCAAATTTTCTTCCATTTCCTATTGCGCTTTATATTCATACAAAAAAAGTATGTAAATTTCGTTACTTTTAATTCATAATACATTTTTTCTGAATTTAGCAAATTAATTATTTTCTTGTTTCAGTAGAAAAACAAAATTCTTGCAATAAAAATAAATGTAAATCTATTCTATACATACTATAAATTCATTGATAAATAAACCACTCTTGCTCTTAAAAATGATATCCGTTTTAAAATCAATTAAAAGAACCCAAAACAGTTTAAATGAGAAAATATAATTTTGACTTCAATTTAATGAAAACTTTGCCATAAACTTAATACAATCAGACAAATTTATCTTTTATCTAAAAACGTCATTTGTTCAGAATCAATTAATTAATAATAATACCTTATCTTATAAGTACCGATGTCTTGTTTTTAAACAACTTATAAGGCAAATTATTCAGTAAATCTATAGAGATGAATGAACCAGCCGCCTGTTTACGAATATCCGAAAAAACCATTTATTCATTGTACATTATTTTTAATGACTTCTAGAGTTTCACTTAATATTCTCAAACAATATGAACTGACTACAATTTATTAAAATTTTCATCTTTATACAAAAACATACTCAAGCAGCATTTTTTTTAATTTATAAATTACTGAAACGGAAAAAACATTTTTACAGTTCATAAAAATCACATGACATGAGACCTTCAGTTATTATTATTCCTTGATAAGATGCGACTTAACTATCTGTTTCCTTTCTTTTTTCCCCATTCGCAAATAGGGTACGTCTGCGCACTCTCTTGATTAAGTAATTATTATAACTAGCTGTGATAGGTACGCCCACACTTGCATTTGCAGATAATTTTCAACATTAATAAACAACCACAGGTTTCTTTGTTCCCTCCACCACTGGATGCAACATTTATTTAAAAAAAATAATATACCTCACTTCTAATACTAATTTTAAACATTTTACTGCATGTATTTGCATAAGTATACAAAATCCATTATCTCTTGCAGCAACAATTTAAAATGAAATCTACATTCAAACCAAAGTTCCTTATTTATCTATTTGCAAATTGGTTTGTTTTTCTTCTTCAATTAACTTTATTCGTCCAATAATTCACTTTACCTAGCAGTAGCCAAAAGGAAAGGGAAGTACATAATTAATGACTAATCAACCAGTGAAATGACCTTTTAAATTGGTTACACACGCGAACATGATGTGAAAGCTGACAATAGAAAAATGGTGGCAACAATTAAGAGTGTTTTTCCAGCAGTGGGAACTGCTGTCCATTGATGGTCAATTCTGGGAACATTCATTGAGCTGTGAAGATTACTTGTTCAATGTAACAATGAATTAAGTTCCCTATTTTATTTTAGACACAGAGCGGATAGATAAATGTATTACATACATTGATAACGTGGTATATTGAAAATAGTTATCTTTTATCTCAATGCATATCATAATTACAATGAATCATGTGATGACTCAAATGTATGTCGGGGTATCTTTATTTAATTGAGCTTGCTTGACATTTTAATATGTATTTTTGTTTAAGGAAAACTAAATACAATATCAATTTTCCTCTCACTCCTTAGTTTAGTGATAATATAATACGCAAACTCTGACTTAATGGTCTTATTGATGCAACAGCTAATTTAACCTTTAATCTTTGCTGAACTTAAAGTAATTTTTTGCATTGCTGTTAGTTATTGCCATTGATCAACTTCAATTAAACTTTACTTTATAATACTTCACTTAATAATAGTTGCTGTTTATTTTTTTGTATTTATATTACTTCACTTAATAATAGTTGTTGTTAAGTTTTTTGTATTTTTTACATATTTAATATCAAAATTCTTATCAAATTTGTAACCACAAAAGGAAAAGAGGAAACTAACAGAATTGGATAACTATTACAACATGCAAATCATTTATACCTAGACACTGTAATAACATTCATATTATGTTAGAATTAATAATAGTTTTTATTTTAACAATACTTTATTATTACTATTCGTGGAGTGATTGTTCTTGGAGTGAGTGATGCTTTAAAAACATCTTTTCCTGCTACAAATTTCATATAGTATATATCTGTAAATTAATATTATAATGCCATTCAACATAACAGTACCTAATAATGTGCATGCTAAGGAATTTCTAAAATGACCTTGCACATGCGAACATTGTATACATTTTTTAATGAAGTTCTTACATTCATTCATATGTAGTAACAAATGCATTTGCAGCAAACTGTTCTTTTATATAAATGATTCAATTTCTCTTTCAGGAACTATAGATAGAAATGTTGATTTGTCAAGATCATCCTCTTGGGCTTTCTACGATTCTGTTTCAAAACAAGAGGAAAATATTTATAATAACATTGATGGAACTCCAGTTTTAGAAGCTACAAAAAGCCTTTCTTTATCGAATAGCAATAGCAATGATAATGATTCGACAGACTTAAATAGTAATGTAAGTGTAGATAATAGTATAATGCGTAATAATTCTTTGTACGAGAATCATGAGATTGAACTGAGACCTTCAGATATCAATCCCCTACCAGGGAGAGTAACTCAAAGTATAATCTTGCAATTTGATCCCCTAAATGAAATGACTTTGCCCGATAGGGCTAATGGGAATCAACCTCCTAAAAATTATGAGCAATTACGAGAATTGGAGCAGTTGTTGCAAGGTGATTTGTACAATACAATATCAAACACTTACGATAATTGGAGTGTTTCAAATGAGAGTGAAGCAGAAGAATACATTAATCCCCCAACTCCACCTACTAGGTATGATTCTTTGCCTGAAGACATTCCTTCAACTCCTGGACATAAAGATGATAAATCTAAGACTAGTTGGTTTACAAATGACGTGCACCTCAACAAATCAAAAATTGAATCGGGTACCAGTTCAAAAACTATAGTTGTGACCACTTCGACGGCAGTTCCAACGCCTGCTCCAGAACCTAAAAAGAAGAATTGGTTAAAACAAGTGAATGTAGTGTTGAAAAAAGCTCCCGAAATTGTGAAAGCTGTGAGAAATAAAGACCATTTGCTTCAGAGGCCTGCTTTAGTTCCTAAAGGAATAGTGAATCACAAAGGGATGCTCTATAGAGTGACTAATGGGCCTGTGGAAGATTTGTTTGGAGAATTCAGTTCTAGGTGGTGTGTTTTAGGAAACAGCAATTTATCTTGCTATGCAGATACATCATGTGATAGCACAAAGGAAAACTTCGTGATGCACAGTATTTTAAGTGTACAGATACTGTCAGACCATAAATTTAAATATAGGTAAGGATTACATAGAAGTAATTATCTTCCCTTAGTGCCACTTTTACAGTCACTAAAGAAACTTCAAGTAGGATAAACTACTATATACATTCAATGTATAAGTAAGTTAAGACTATCGGACGATTGTAAAATCGGGTCTTAATTCATTTAAATTTTATTTGGCCGTGATAAGAACAATAGGTTGTACAGATTTATTTTGTTTTACTATTGTAAACCAAATAAACTATCTAATCACAAGTTTGTGTATATTCAGCTTTCAGGGTCTGTATTATTAAACAACTTCCACAGAGATAAATAACTAAAACTATTTCAACATTAATATTTATTTCACCAGTAATTAATTGATAAAATTGATATGAAATTAAGTTTATATTCTCTTAATCTACTAGTCGTTTATGTTATTATTTATATCAATTGAAAGAAATATAATAAATTTCTTTTAAAGTAAAGTAGATCAAGATCCCATGTAATAATAGAGTATTATTTTTATGGAGCGATAAAATGTAGATAAATAATCTTGGTTGCTGTAGTAATGTTGAAAAATATTCCTTACTGAAGGATACTGGGAAATTTTTACATGCATTTATTTACATATAAATGCATTTATGCCCACATGTGTATGATAAATTGTTTGTTATGTTTGTAACTTCATTTTTAAAATATTTAACATACAAAGATAGTTTTGAGCATTTAAATGTAACAACTTTAATACAATTCATTCCTTATTAAATTGTTGCTTAGATATGAAAATGAAGAACTACATTGTTTCGAACTTAACACATCGGGCCGCAGCAGAGGAGGCTATGTCTACGGAAGTCGAAGCATACTGGAAACGAGAGTATGGGTTCAAAGAATAGCTGAATGCCTTACAAATAGGTTCGGTTCACAGATATTAAGTGAATTTTCAAGATTAGGATGGGCTTACATTAGAGAAGGTTAGTGTTTCTTTGGACATACTTCTCAATTGTGTAAATTACAAATTATTTATTAATTTAATAGTACATAATAAAATTGAATAGGAAGTGTTAATAATACTGATTTCTTTAAATTTAAGGTGCAAGTGGACAGTGGATAGGAGCATGGATCGTGTTAGTTAAGCGAACTTTATATTATGCAGTGGATAACAGTTCTGTGAAAAACATGGACCTTAGAAAAGCCAGATGTATAGGTTTGCAAAAACCTGTTGAAGGAGATAATACACCAAAAACATCAGATAAGGGTCCTAATATGTTGGTTGACTGTCCTAATGGAGCAGTATATTTAAGGATGTGGACAGAAAGAGAAACTAAAGTTTGGTGCCATATTGTAAAGTTAGCAGCACATAACAACGGACCAAAACTCGAGGAACAACAGCTCACGAAAAATGACATTCCTGTGCTTGTTGAAAAGTGTATCAACTTCATTTATGCTTATGGTGAATATTTGATTTTTTAACTAAACTTCTTTAGGATTTAAATACCATTATTGAAATTAAAATGATAGTAGATTATTATATTAGAAACTTTTTATTTTTAAACAGGAAGCATGACGGAGGGCATCTATAGAAGAGCGGGAAGTGGGACAGTTGTAAACGATATTTTAACACAATTTAGGAAGGATGCCTGGGCTGTGCAGTTAACCACAGATAAATATTCTGAACATGATGTTGCCACAGCTCTCAAGAGATTCTTTAGAGATTTACCAGAACCCTTATTTACAAATAATAAAAGGCAATATTTATATCAAGTTTCAAGTAAGTATTTATATGATTTCAGTTCTTTGATTATTTTATTTGCCATTAACTTTTTAGAAGTAAAGAGTCGACCTGACAAAATTAGAATGTACAAGGCCGCAATGGACCAATTTTCTTGCATAACTCAGAACACTATAAGAAAGCTGCTTGGCCATTTACACTTTATAAAAACTCAATGCAATAAGAACCTGATGACGATTGACAATTTGGCAGCTGTTTGGGGACCAACTTTAATGCATTATGAAGTAATTAATATTACATTTCTTACATTAATCAAATTATTTTCTTGAATTTGAAGCTTTAATATATTTTTATTGTTCTAGAACAATGATGACCCCCTTCAGGATAGTGTAGTTGTGTCACAACTCATTAGTTTATACCCTCATCTATTTCCTGAAAATGCAAAAGAAGCTGAACAAGAACGGGTAATGCTTCAGGTACTCGAACGTTACGCAAATTCAAGTCAAGGAGGAGTAAATACGAAAACAACGGGTGATTTTAGGGTATGGGTTTATTTCCATAACAGAGATGGGGAGACCTGCAATATTGCTGTAAGTAGTATTTTTTACATGATAAATACTGTATGTCTTGACCTCAACATTTTCTTTACCGGTATTACTACCAGGAATTCTTTACAATGCATACTGATCTAATTATGGACTAGTTTATATTAACTACTTGAAGTATGACGAAAAGTTATTGTGTTAACACGTTGTTGAAAACAAATAACATGTTTGTGAAATTTTATTTTAAAAATTTAAATTAGGATTTAAAGTTAAAATATTCTGCAAAAAATATGTAAAGTGCAGCAATGATATTTATTGTATGGTAGAGTTAAAACTTTGTAAAACAATTTCTAAAACAGTTTAATTAATCTGAATGATACAATATTAAAATGTTCAGGTGGGCCCTAAGAAGAGTGCATATGAAGTGTGTGCAGAACTGTCGACAAAAATTAAATTGCCAGTTCATGAATTGCAACTAGAGGAATTAGTGCTTAACGATAACCTCACTAGACCTATTCATCACACAGAGAAGGTAATATTATTTATTTTCTTAAAGTGATTGAAGATCAATTTGTTATGTATAATATAATATATAATTATATTTTTAATTTTTAGGTACTAGATGTTGTCCTTAAGTGGGGTTATTGGGATGATAATGATAGAAAAGATAATATCCTTGTATTGGCCCGAATATCTAAGTATTGGGAGTACATCCAAGATAAGACGATCCCTCCTATATTAGGAGAGCTTAAATATGCCGACAACAAATCGAAAAACTTCAAATATTATATGTTTGAATTTTCTCAAGCTAAATTAAATTACTATAAGGAAAAAACCGTAAGTGCTTTTAAGTATTATCAGATATATGTAGTATTATTAAAAGAGAATATTTTATTTCAAAATTGTTTCATATTATAGAATATTTTATTTACACTTTAAATGAGTTATCTAAATTTTTTGTTATTTTTAGTGTTCCCAAAAATTAGGTTCATGGAACATAGAGGATATCTCTTGGTACTTTGGTCATGAATCCAAACGGCACCCTCAATCCAGATGGACAATCACTTTCATCCCGAAGAATGAGAACCCGAAACGTACAAAATCGAATCCTTGGTTTGGCAATATTTTAGCTTGGAATGATCCCGCTCAAAGGGCAAAGTGGCTGACTGCTATGATGAGGGCCGAGCATCCGAATGATTTAACTCCACCTCCACAACATGTAAATCTAATGGCAAGCTAAATATGTATTCTGTTATTTTAATGTGATTACAGTTACCATGCAGTTGCGATTTCTCCATCACTTTAAGTGCCTATCCTGTAGCATGTGATTAAAACAAAAATAATCCGATTTATTCATTGCTGTGCAATTAAAAGTTGAAATATTGCAATAGGTGAAATATTTCTATTTGAGATATAGATTTTTAAATTTTCATAAAGTATGTTTATTGTACAGTAGAGGTACTATTTACAATAATAGTTTTTAATAAGAATAGAAAGAAAATGAAACGGGGTATTTAATTGTCAACGATGAGACTGAAATTTAAAGATGGTGCTCAATATTAACAAATGGTGCCTGTTTCTTAGCCAGTTCGTGGGTCTTCCTGATGTTTATGACATATGTATATTTTTGATTTTTACATTTTTGATAAAAACGGAGAGATATTTTTATAAACGATTATTATCAACAGTAATTATATATATTTTTTGCATACAATTTTAGACATTATTATAACGTACAATATTAGATACAATTTTTTAACATAACATCAAATAAAGAATTGTGGTGCATATCATACTTAGTTTCTAGTAGTGATATAGTATATTTGCATTATTTCTATTTTATATCAAAGTTATAATCAATTTAAACTTTTAAATTTTAAACCAAAATTGTTTTAAGTAGTTTATTTTTTATAATTGCAATTTATTGTGTATTTTGATTTTGAATTGTTTTTCCTTGTCTGTTTTAAAGTTCCTTGCTACATGAGGAATATTTAATGGTCGATAAATATGTTTACACGTATATCTATTTTCTAAGCTAAAATTGCATGTCAATTATTAAAAATATGAAATATCGTACTTTACCTTAGAGGAGTAAAAAAAGTATATTATAAAGTATCATTAAGGTAATTAAAATCGATGTGATGAAAAGTGACGTATTTTAAATAAACTTGTAGTAAATTTATTATAAAGAAAGTGATTGAATTTAGCCTTGAAATTTCTACAATATTATCCTTATTCCTGTTCTTGTAAAGTACTTTTCCTTTTTTGTGGGTTCCTTTAAAAAATGAACACAGGACGTGATTGAGTAAACAAATTTATTTCACAAATTATGTAAAGAGCACTTCACAATATACATCTTAAAAATTAAGCACATCAGTATATCAGCATTTAAAATATCACAGATTTATTACAATGAAGAAAATACTTATTTTCAATAGTAAGACACTTATTGCTATACATTAATATTTATATGTTTTATTTGTAGGTATATTGTATTTTTACAATAATGTTTGAGAAATTATATTTTAATATATTCGTGATTTGGCAGTTTGTGGAGTTGTTTTATCAATTAATTTATTTATTAATGTATTGCAATTATGCATCTAATATGAACAAGTTTGTTTTCTGTATTTACATGTTTGTAATAACGGTCGGCTTTAATTCTTTCGTTCTTACTTTCGAATAAATGTACATATAACGGCTGGCCCAATGCAGGTAGATGTACCATAAAGAAATAGCTCCTGCCATGGCGTTGACTGTTGCTGAGAAAATCAGAAGAATCGTAAGGATATTGTCGACTTCCAGGCAACTCAGATCAACATAGTGGTAGCTTTTGATGGGCAAAGTGGTGTTTGTACTGTTGCCGATTGTACAGACGCAGGTTTCGTTCAGGCGATCTTTTGGAGCACAGGTCATGGCAAATAGGGAAACCAAATGGATGATGGCGAAGATGCTGGCTATGAAGCCGGAAGCACCAGCTACTGCACTTAAGATTACACTGACCACCTGGAAGAATTTTGAACAAAATATCTTATTATTAGTGGTTTAATAAAAATTTGTTTATAAAATTACCTTCGTTGAGTATACACAAAAGCCGAGAGGCATCCCTGGGTATTCCTTTCTGCAGCAACAGACTAGTATGCTACCGAAAAAACCTGATAGTAAAAGCTGCAAGAAGAGCAAAAAAATTATGTAGTGGATTTAAGTGAGGATAATTTAGCTTGCTTACTGGTAGGGCACTCCAGAAGGGATTGTCTCTTGTTCTCATATTTGGAGCCCATAGGAAGAGCCAGAGAGCGAGGCAGCACAAGGCTAATCCAAAGAGGATTTGGAATCCTACCAGAGCTTTTGCGATCCTGTGGCATCGTATAATTGGTGGATGGGAGTGTTTTGGTACTGTAATTACGCAAATTAAAACCCTTAATTGCATAAGGTTTACACATAAGACTACTTAACACTCCAAAATATCTCTTTATTTAGGATGAAATAATTAATAATTTAGCGTCACCACCTATTATGATAATGGTAAATTTTGATTTGAGGAAATGTTGAGTTTCTCGTACAAAATTTAATGATTGTTATGGCATTGGTAGGCACATTTGCATATAGACGTGTAGATTAGCATCATCAGTTAGGTCAGGTATAAAACTTGGCGCATTTTATTCTAAAATATATTCATATCAGTTTATTCGATCCTCAAAAGCGCATAATTCCCGAGTTTATTCAAGCGCATCATTCTTAAGCTCGCCCAAGCAGTCGCATTGTTGCTCGCGCCGCTGTTTGTATGTAAATGCAGTTTTGCAAATAAACGCATCATCAATTAGCGAGGATGCTTTCAAAACAAGGGGACGTTTGGTCACGCATCTTCGGACCTCGAGTATTTACAATGCACCAGAGTGACAGCACAATATCTAGTTCAAAGACCTCCTCGCAATGCGACTCTAACTTAAATATTCGTGAGGTGTATTGTGATATTATGTGAGCAAACGTGCTCTGCCTATACCAAGCTTCCTGGAGGCATTAATTTCTTTCGCCGGAGGAAGTCATGGATGCCCTAATCGCGCGCTGCCAAAAATAAGCCTAGCTTGCTTCTTATGGCCAATGGATAAGTACACCATTGGCACTATTTATAAGCCGCGCATCCTGTTCACTAGCAATATGACTTTGGCTATGTGCGTTTTACTTTTGTGTCCACTTCCGACTACGACAAAATATGTAGAATGTTTTTTTATTTATTTCTAATTTGCATGTAATTTAAATGACTAGATGTTATTTGTTTCGAATGTATATTTTGGTATATTCCAAGGACATATTTTTATTTCTAATTGAGTTGTAAAAATGTGTACATACTTAATTTAGTTTATTTATTTAGTAACTTTTCATCCGCCGATGCAAATTACTCAAGTAAGCTGTAAAATAATTGAATAATGTCAAAACATTATCTTTTTTTTTAAGAAAATAAATATGTATACAGGTGCAATGTTTGTAAAAATAAGCAATGTGGTCAACTGCTAATTACAATTTTCAGAAAATGTTTGGCAACTATATATTGACTCAACTTCTTGCTCAAGAGGCCCAAGGCAACAAATTAAATCTGATGTCGTGTCACGAATTAATTTTCGCACGCAATATCCTATCAATCTGTAGTAAAAATGTACGGTCTTATATAAATATTTAGTAGCGCAGAGTGATCAACATTTCCTGAATTCTTCTTCGCCACAATCTGTGGAAAGTAAGCTAAATGAGTCGTGAAAGCACTGTAATTCCCAATCTCCTTACTCGCATGCAACTGTATACAAAGAACAATTAAAGTAACTTCTGTTGAGGAAGACCGCGTTCAGCGGAACATAATTCGCTGTTGGGTGGTCCCATTTGTCGTGATTATGTACTAGTTGGGATGTTTTGTAAATAATATAAGTCTGTGAGAGATCGGTTTCACGGTAGACAGAACAGTAAATCTATAAATAGGGTTTAAACGTGAATGCGTTACGGTCCAAACGATACGTTAATTTCTTTTCTTATGTACGAACAATTTTTATGATTATTATTTTTCTGATAACAATTTTTTACCATTGGCGGTTTTATTACATTTTATTATTGACCTTTAAAAATTAATTGCACGTTTCCGAAATAGTCTACTTCTTTCTTATAATAATTTGACATTCAAAATTGATTTCCTAGCTCTACTGGATATATCGTAATTCAACCTATGTTTTTACACTAAAAGTCAACCCCGATGGTGGTACAACGTTTTGAAGTTGACTTAAAAATTAAATGTTTTTTGCAATTTTATGGGGTAGCTTTTGTGAATCTTGACATTCGGTGATTCTTGAGGATCACCGAAAGTCAAGATTGGGGATCGGTAAGTTAAGGACAACACTTCTTACTGTTAAGGACTCCAGCGAAAAAACGAGCTCAATATTGTTCCTAATGGCCAAGTTATGCAAAAAAAACACCTCATTATTAAGTCAACCTTGATAGACTGTACCTCTTTCAGTATTATATCGGACAGGTGTCAATAGGGATTTTTTTGCTTCTTTGTTATCCATATAATATACATATGTCGTGCAAAAGAAGTTGTTGAATTTGGAAGCACCCTGTATATTTTAACTACTAAAATATCTTTGTTAATTACCTCTTCCCATCCTGTTCATTACAATCATCCTGCTGTGTCTCAAACTATTCCGAGTTGGAGCGTGTTTTCCGGCTATATAGTTATCTTTCGCTATATTTTGTGGCACTGTGGTGTTCAGGCAAAACGGTTGAGTGGATTTGCTACCTCTGTTAAAGTAAATTTGTCTGGCATCTCCATTCCTTTGATGGTGTCTTCTCTCAATGGTATCATTTTCTCTTTCACAGTTATCGTATATACTAACAGGCCGACTCCCATCGTCCGTTTGGTCGTCAAGTCCAGATAAATCAAGACTTCTGTCGAGTCCTTGTGTTCCATCGAGTTCTTGATTCTCACAAAGAAGTTGGCGTCTATGCAAACCTTGGCATCCGTTTTTGATTTGGTAGCCATGAGGGGTTTGTTGTCCAAGAGGGGTTTGGGGTCCATGGGGGGTATGGGGTGCATGAGGTGGTTGGTGTCCTTGAGGAGGTTGGTGTCCATGAGGGGTTTGGTATTCATGGGGCATTTGGTGTTCACAAGGTGTTGAATGTCCGTTGGGGGATTGCTGACCATGGGCGACTAGATATCCACCTGTAGTATGATGTTCATGGGACACTTGATGTCCATGCAGTCCTTGAGTTCCGTTGTTTCTTTGCAAACCATTCATTCCGGAAATCCCATTCATTTCGTGGTTGTCATTGTGGCAATAATTTACATTTCTATGATGATGTGTCATCCCGTTAATGCCATGATTCGGATGGGTTCCAATGTGATTTCCATTCGCTGTATTCCCATTGCTTCTCCCTCCATTTACCATGACGGGAACGTGAAGGCTTTCGTTCCTCCTATCGGCCATTGCTCAGTCCAGAGGTTTACTAACTAGGAATGCCTAAAATTGATTGATATAAATGAAAGTGTTGTTCGTAGCAAGAGTAAAAACGAATAAATGTAACGTGCCCATACACATACATACATAATATGCGGGTAATTTTCTGTAATTACATTACGATTACTTGCATCTATGCCGTAATTGTAGCCATTGTGTTGTTTGTTGCCGGTTTAATTGTGTAGAGCTGGGAACGATAAACTTTCCCGGCAGAACAGATTGAAATAATCTCGAGGACAGATGTAATGCGCAAAAATTTTATTCGGTGAATTACTTTGCGAAATTATTTTTATAATACATGCACAAAGAATTATAATTTACAAAACGACTGCACTTTTCATTACTTATGGTTATTCATTTACGAGAATTCATTTAAAGAATTTATTTACGAAAAAAGAAATTAATAAAAATATGATATATCAAAGTTGGGGTTCGTAAACAATTATAAAAAATTGCTAATGAAGAAATTGTTTTATAGAACATTTAATAGGTACTACTGTTTTTGAAACCACTATATTAATGTACTAATTATCGCCTAACTAAAATTTAATTAACACTTAGGCATTTTAGAAACTTCTGTGCTCATTAGTTACTGCGTAGAAGAAATACATACAGGACGGAAGCAGCACAGTAGCCTAATATTTTCCTCGTTAATGATGTTAGAACGTTCTTCTTTGGTTATATCATTATGACTGCATATGGCGGGAAAAATAGAATAATATATCTATTATTATTGCATTAAGGTCAGCATGTATACATGCATATATGCACCAGGTGCGATGTAAATAAGATTATATATGAACAATTACCCGTATGTTATAAAATAAATTTGTCTCCTCAAATAGCCGACAAAATAAATATATTAAGTATAGTACATTCTTATTATAATAAATTTTCGCACACGGAAAGATAGAATAAAGGAATATTCATAAGTGAAAGTGATTGTTTTTGTTTGGAAACAGTTATTTTCGTTATAGCCATTGTTACATCACAAACATCACATATAATTTTGTGCTAATATGTTCAGAAAGTTATACACATAATAAAAGCTTTCAGGTTAGAACCAACAAACCACACTAGTGTGTATTTATTTGCATATTACGGCCTTCTATAACAAAGTAATTTGAATACGCAGTTTGTGGTTTATGGCACTTCGTTAATTTCTCTCAATTTAAACATCGTTAATACGCAGGGTGCTCTTGGTACTTCGGTTAAATTTCCATTTTATAATTGTGCATATTTTAATGTTTTAGATATCTTGCAACAAAAAAATCCCGAACAGCAGATATTCATGGTTTGGTATTTTAATACAGATAAGAAGAAAATCTGACCATGGAATACTACCTACATTTGTTACTATATCAAGTATTGAGCAAATTTCTACAAGTGCAGGTACGACTTATCAAGAAACGTACGGGAGTCACCTGTAAGTACATAATACGTATTTTACATTGTTTTCACGTGCACAACAATTGCTGTTTTTCCTCGTACGAAGTTTACTTACTTTAAACGTATGTGTGGTTATACGAACGAATTGACTTGAGTCCATCGCAATTAATTCGACATGGAAAATTAAAACGATCTCGAATTCAATGGGGAAACTGACGCCTGATTTGTAAGTTAGTCGGAGCATGACGATTGTCAATTACATGCGCTTTAATTTCACAGTAGATTTACCAAAGGAACTTTGGTTTGGTTGGTGATTGAAATTACGTGGAAAGCCCCATTTGCGTTTCCTTCAAGGCTCGTCACATTCGGCACTCCTGCCTGATGAGGAAGCGCGCGTTATAGTTAATTATTGCATCAGCATAAAAATGAGGCTTCGAATAAAATAGAAAACAGCGGATCCTTCGAGTTTCAAAATCGAACAGAAGATACTGAATAAATAAATTTCATTGCCTATTTTCTCTTGCATGTAATTTGCGTGTATTCAAGCACATTATCATTACAAAATGCGAAAGGCTCAATAAGTGGTTAAACTGGAATTTATAAAAAATGGTTTTGGCGCGTGAGGACATGCGAATGCGAATTTTATTCAATTACTTTATGCAAACTAAGCGCGGACGACAAATTCTAGATCCTCTCCTGATTGTGACTGCGCAGAATATGGCCTGAATAAATAAATTGAATAATCTTCCCGGATGAGGTATGCACTCGTTGCAGTAATAGGAAGTAATAGCAATAAAATTTGGATTAAGCTAACTTAAATTTGAATTCAGACTGTAAAACAAAGGTTTCTCATGCAATTTTATTATATTTTTTTTATTTCGTTATTCACATTCTAATCTTATATTAATATGATCTAATCTTATGTGAATTATGTACAAAAGGAGTCAAGAAATAATAAAATTGTTGCCTGGGATGTGCAAGTGTACTAAGATTTCAATTCTCGCAACTAGTAAATTTAATTATTCAGGTGCATTAAAATCAACGACAATAAAATGTGCATTGCCACATATGCCAACACATTTGTGCTCCTGAATAAATTCTCTTGATTTCATACACATGCAAGAATGCCACGGCGCATTGTGCAATATGCAACAACAGGTAAATAATGCATCCTTCCCATGTAATGCGATGTAAATTCTATTAGCAAGCTTGTGGAATATGTGACTGGTACAATATGTATAGCTTTATCCTCGGATTATGGTGCTGTTGCGTTAATTCCAGGTAATGTGCGCCTATAATTAACTATTAATGGGGCAATTAGTGGCAACGATTAGCAATATTCAAACGTAATTCGTACATATAGTGCTGTTGGTATTAGATGCTTGTTATCTTTGCGATTTAACTGCTGGTAAGTCATGAAAAGGAGATTAATTGCTAATTCTAAATCGGAATTCTGATCAGTCAACCGAGTAATCTGTTGCAAGTATTCTATGCATAATTGTAAATATCGTTTTCATTATGTATTAACATCTGCCCCGTGATAAGTGAGCCGATAGAGCGTTGTAAAATTTCGAAATAAATGAGCCGTTTCATTTCTTTTAATAAGATATATAATGTGTAACAGTCAGTGGTTAGGTAATTAGAAATAGCATTTTTAAATAATAAAAAGCAGAGTGAATTAAAGATACAATAAATATCACCATATATTGTTTCGCATTTTTCAATATTTTACAAGGATGATATCCTTCCTGGCACAGTTTTCTTTTAATACATGCGCCAATTTATAAATGGTGTTTCCTCCTTTTAATATACTTCTTATACACTTGTATAAACAAAGGTATACATTGTGACTGATGAGGGGATACCTCGCTGCTGTGCTCAAAAGAGACACTTATTGAAACATTCCGAAAACGGAAACGGCGGGAAAATTCAAATCAACCCGAAACTCTATTTGGCCAAAATTACCTGTGATCGTCTAGTATTTGGTAGGAACCCTTTTTCGTTGTATTCGTAATATCCCAGAATTCGTAGGCAAAGTCACGTCA
>JAWQRP010001543.1:0-18666 GCA_033557875.1 Quadriops clusia | reverse complement strand
TATATATATATATTACTTTAATATAATAAGATTACTTTATTATCTGCGCCCATTTGGGGTGTATAAGCGTTATATAAGGGTCGAATAAACGCTTTCAAGACATTTTTATAAAACTTCTGGTTTATTCAATTGTCGAGAAAAAGTTTTCTCAGCAATTATATAACTATTTGTGCTACTTGGGATATTCTGACCACTAAGGTGATTCCGCGTATAAAGATACCAATATTGCGAAAAAAAATTTAATTGAGTCGCTCATTTATGCATCTGATCGATAAATATGACGACTCCTTTGGATGAGTGTAGGTAATAGATTCTCTACAGTTATTTTAAATGCTTATAAAAATACAATGAAACAACCTTATTCCTGTTAATCCAGCATAACACTTAGAACATACCGGCAGTTTCAGAATGTGCAATAAATTACTTGGTCAGTGCGGTCGGTCTTTTACTATCTATAGCTATTGTTCTCGCTACACGCTAGAATGGGAGACCAGTTTATTACCCAAATTGGCGCACCTTACAGCCAGTGGGCTACACAGGCTACAGTCACACAAACAAGCCATCATATTGATTCGATCAGATGTATAAATTAACGACTCAATTAAATTTATCTCGCAATATTGGTATTGTTGTACGCGGAATCACCTTAGGGATCAGAATATCTATTAAAAATCCCATCTAAATTATAAATTTTTAAAAGTGATGTGCGCTTGCGCAAAAACTATACGTCATAGAGAAAAAATTATGGGAAAATTTGAAAGTATTTCACGCACTGAATAGATCCTTGAAAGTTCACTGTTCAAAGTTATTAAATAAACCCAGTGTAGTTGTTTCAAAAACGCGTACAATAAATAATCACTGCTTGCGCATGCGTCAAAATTTTGCAACAATATTTACATCGATGTACGCAGAATGAGCAGCGGAAAAAATTTGCATCATATATTTTACAGTCTGTTGTGCGCATGCGCGAGGAGTAGAAGAGTTAGACTAAAATTTTAGTATTTTTTGGACGCCTTTATTCGCTGAGTAAATCCTTGAAAATTCTATTGCTCTAACTTTATTAATAACAAAGTTATTCAAGCTGAATGTCATAGATGGGTCACCCTGTATATATAAGATGTATAGGAATAAAGGATTGGCAATAGTAACCCATATTTATTTATAGAGTCGGGCAAGCGTGGTCATACTATAATATCACTTATGCATACCTGTACATATAATATGTTCTATAATAAATAAGTAACAAGGCGCACAATGAATATGTTATTGTTACTGTTATGACTGTCATATTGTTTATGTCGTGTCATTTTCCCTACTGTGGCAACCTCGGCGCGAATAGGCACTAAAAAATTACCATTAAATGTAAGCGGAATTAAGTCCGATATTAAACAAACGTTGAAATTTAAGACTCCGCGACATATGGGGAGCATGACCTTGTTTAATGGATTTCTCGAAACAAGAGGCCGATTAGGTGGGCAGCTTCGGCTTTGGGTACGTTCATAGAAAATTACAAATTACATAAGTAATTTATTTACTTATTATTTTAATTGTTGGGTCTTTGGGACTTTGAAATAAAGCTTATCCGTTGCGCAACGTTTCGTTTTAATAATTAAAACTTCTTCAGGAGTATATTATGTTATAAAATATGAAAAATTTTGAACTAAGTAATTTATAGTTCTACACTCAAAAAAACTTACCTTCTTGAAAACGCCCCAGTACACAATTGGCACTTGTAGTTCTTGTCACCAGTGTGTAATTTAACATGCCTATCTCTCGACCTTTTGTGTTTGAAAAGTCTAGGGCAATAGTTGCAGCTGTATTTTAGTTGTTCCGTGTGGGTCTGAAAGAAAAAAATGTTGAAAAACTTAAACTCTGAGCGAAGGTTCAATTTTTAATATTTAACCCCTTCGGTGCCTGATTCATCTTGTGTAAAGTCCGACTTATGCATTTTCCTCTGGGTTTGACCGGGAGACAAATCCCCTAGCTCCAATTTAATAACTTAATAGCCTCCCCTTCCTTCCTGAGGAAAGTGCATCTCGAACGTTTTCAGGAGTATTAATTCGTGCGAGCGCTCCACATGTCGGAGGGATCAGAGAGATAAAGAGGAATTGTTGATATTCCTCAGGAAATTGGAGATAATTAAACTGTGTGGAGTTCGAATAGCGTAGAGCTATTTGGTATAATGCATCTTATGAGCAAAGAAGCATAAAGGTTTTCTAACTTTTAAAAGTATAGGCTCATCGTTGATTTTTTTTGAAATTAAAAATCGACAATTTTTTTTCTTAGGGTAGATGGTATTTACCAAGCCCTTTTTTAAAATTTATTTTATTTAAAAAAACGTTTTTCCTTATATTAAAAAAACTCGATGTACCGACAATCTACACGTAAAAACAATTCAATAATGTAAATAAGAATTTGTTATAATATTTATAATAAACTTACGAAGTTAAAAATTATCTTTTGCCTTTGCAACATAAATAGATACGATGAATTGCAAGTAAGTCAGCGGTGCTCTTGGCTCTTTAGGCGGGGGAACCGCTTGGTCTTATGGAAACTTATACATGAAAAATAGAAAACCTTGAAGACAAATTTCTTCTTTAGTTGCGGACCATTTGTTTAAAATTTTTTAAGGTCATTCTTGGATGTGACCCTAGCGACTTTCACCGATAAAAACTGTAAAAATCTTTTATTTTTCTACAAAAAAATCAGAAGTGACTCAGATTGCTCCAATTTTTAAATCAATATTCCACTGAATATTGAGAAACATTGTTACGGTCCTGTTTGACCCGTTATTAGAGATCGCCCCGATATGAATTCAAGTAAGAGGATCATTCTAATTATGGTAGTAAGTTGCAACGTTGCCGTTAGTTGTCACGGTAGTATCTACTACACCGAGTTTTTTAGCGATTCTACTTGATGTGGTAGTGCAGTTGCAGAATGACATTTAAACCTAACTTCCCTACAATTTATCTTATCGCGTCACGCGTTGTATATCAACAAATCTGAACCACAAATCAGTTGGGCGTTGATGATGTGTATTGTGAAGGTCCTGAGGGGGTATCCTATTAAATTTCAGACTTTTGGTAATTTCTCTGTATTTGTCTGCGACGGCGTGGGATACGACAGTCGTCCTGTCTGGACAACGAAATAAGAAGTCGAAGAACAAGAAACGGGAAGGTTTGTTTTTTTTTTGTTTTAGAGGGGTAGCAACGGGTATCAACAAGTTAGAAACATCGGCAATTGAAAAAGGGTTGAGTTTCCTTGTTGGTGATTGATAGATATACAGTAGAGAGAACAATTTCCCGCTAAGTAGAAATCAGGCGAGTCGTATTCACTATCATTTATCATTCCATCTGCATCCCTCATTGCTTAAAGTCCGGTTTCACGCGCTTAAATAATATTTGTAAAGTTAGGTATCATTCCGTGACGTGAGTATTCGTTGCTATGAACGTCGCCTTAACTACGCGTATATTTGACTAAACGTTGTTAGACTTCCGCATTGAGTATGCCTAGAGTGAACTGTTTGCCTTACCCTATGGTAAGGTTGACTGACTAGGGGTTTAATCCAGTACCGGTCCGAAGGCTACCCATCTGGGACACCTCTTAACCCGTTCCTTTTGTGTAGTCATTAACACCGGGACCTACTCCGTTTAGGCAGTGGAGTGAACTGACTTCTGAATGATTGTGTTTAGCTATTCGTACGAAGGAAAGTAAGGTGTGAGAATTACTCTGGCCGGTGGGAAAGTTGCTCTTGGGGGGGCGCTCTTCTAGTAGCCCTTTTCATTCATCCTGTAACATCGGTCCGCCACCCCGATTGGCGCAACAGAATGAATTGAGTTTATGAATGCTATGTGATGAAGAACGTTCCAAGAGTGAAGGAGTGCCTGCAGTGAATACACGAATTTTTCCCTGTGCAAGCGCGAGTGTTGGACAGGTGACAGTCCTGTCAAAATAGAACGTAAATCTGACATGGTACAGGTTAGGCGTGCTAGCACTTCTTCTTATTCTCGGATCTAGTTTATGCCATAAAAAGTCAAAGCTAACTTCAATAATAACAAATGCCAAATCCTTCACAACGAACTTCTTCTTTCCTTCCTTCTTCTTCTTTCCCGTATTATTATGCCTCATAAAGGTGTCGGTCAAACTCACATATTTGTGTTTTGCTTAAGGTGTTTGAGGTTAGACTCAGTTTACCAATGTAAATTTCTTTCCTCACAAGCTCACTAGCAACACACATGATCCACAAAGCTACGGCTTTCCGATCATCCCACATTTACAAAGCTACGGCTTTCAAATTACCCAACATTTACAGAACTACGGTTCTAACCCCCACATGATTCTCAAAGCTACGGCTTTCAGATCACTTCAACATCTTCAGGGCTAAGGCTCCACCTCAACAGAATCTTCTGAGCCACGGCTCTAAGAACTCCAAACATTTACAAAGCTAAGGCTTTAATACACCTGAGCTACGGCTCTTATCTTTTGTCATTACGACAGAGCTGAGATTTAGTCTCAAATCCTCAAATGAGGGGATACAAGGTCAGGGTCGTGTATCACTCCGGGACTGCGGAGGAGGAGCCGTACCCCTTCCCTACCTTCTTTTATTTTCTTTTCAAAACTTATTATTTCCCCACTTATCACTGTTTAGTCCTTATTTCCGCTTTCCTCTCCCCACTTATTCTTCCATTCCTCACCTAGTTATGAAGGAACAATTAGCTACAAAATATAGATGATACAGTCTTTGTATTCTTAAATATAACTTCCCCATGCCTAATTTTATTTATTCCTAAGAGTTCCGTAAAAAAGTAAGCTATGTCATTCCCTCTTAGAGGTAAGTTTTAAGATGAAGGTGACGCCTAAGAATCTAGTAGAGTTTGCTACGGCACAACATTATAAATGAGTCCTACCACTAAAGACGATCACGAGCAATTTATTTTAATTTTATTTTTCTGGCCAATTTAAGTTATGGAAGAGTCATTTGAGTTTTCTGTCGGTACGGTTTGCGGTTATTTAAGGGGGGGCTACCTTCACAGTATGAAATGTCGTTTCACATATTGTTGTGGATTTTCGCCTGGTGCCCTTAACTGAACATGAGAACAATCGTTGTATCCTATAATGTTCGGAAAACCTCATCAAAGTCTTTGCGGTCCCATGTCAAAAACACCTGTTTTATTTTAGGATATGCTACTAATTCAGGAAATCTGATGTATTGGCCTGACACCTCCATAAGTGCCTCTGTTGAGATGAAGAAAATGAAATATGTGATCTGTTTTAATACAGGCACAGCTATTCTTCTCCTTCTAACACTCTCTTCACCTCTCTTCCGTTCTCTTCATGTACATTTCACACTCACCTCTTTTAAAAAGACTATTTACTTCAACTCCTTTCGAAGTTTTTACGAGACTTGGCCCAACAAGGTGTTCAAATTTTTCGGAAGAGGTAAAATAAAATCCTTGTTTATGGTAATGATTATAATTGCGCGACTAGTTTTGGCTGAGCACTCCAGCCATCATCAGGCGCTGGAAACTACAAACAACAACTTTATTACAGGGACCTTCAAGTACATGCTATCTGACAAAAACTTAAACTTGACACTTAAACTGCTTACCAATATGTCTAGGTTAATACTAAGTATGTACAGTGTGCCGACAAAACATCAAACTCCAGTGAAGTCAATTTACAGGATACACTTCTCACCAATCGAAGCACAAACATTCACAACAAGTTAAATTATCGCAATCCGCTAAAGTCTTTTTTCTTAATTCTTAGCGCGAACAAGCAATCCCCAGTAGGCAAGGTAGAGCGGGTCCGAACTGTCAAGCGACATCGCCATCTATCGTCGAATCGGCTAAACAAGTGACGTTGAATGTCCATCTTGAAGGTCACAGTGGTGGGCGGGTAATTTCAAATCTTAGTTCACCTCACAAAAACAACGGTCGCAGCTTCACGGTTTCAGATCAGCTTGAAAAATGGTTCCCTTGTTGTCTCCACTTTCCTATTTATACAAGTTTGGTCTGGGTTGTTCAAACTTCTATGAATTTCCGATGCTTCCTTCATCCTACGCATCCTAAAATTATCCTCCTGATGTATTAGCTTCAGACTGTCCAGATTGAATTGATGTCCCGTGAATAATGAGTGTCTTCCTACTTCCGAAATGACGTTATCTCTTATGTGTTCTTTATATCTGGTTTGAATATTCGACGATAGATGGCGATGTCGCTTGACAGTTCAGACCCACTCTACCTTACCTACTGGGGACTGCTTATTCGCGCTAAGAATTAAGAAAAAAGACTTTAGCGGATTGCGATATTTTAACTTGTTGTGAATGTTTGTGCTTCGATTGGTGAGAGGTGTATCCTGTAAATTTACTTCACTGGAGTTTGATGTTTTGTCGGCACACTGTACATACTTAGTATTAACCTAGACATATTGGTAAGCAGTTTAAGTGTTAAGTTTAAGTTTTTGTCAGATAGCATGTACTTGAAGGTCTCTGTAATAAAGTTGTTGTTTGTCGTTTCCAGCGTCTGATGATGGCTGGAGTGCTCAGCCGAAACTAGTCGCGCAATTATAATTATTACCATAAACAAGGATTTTATTTTACCTCTTCCGAAAAAATTTGAACACCTTGTTGGGCCAAGTCTCGTAATAAATAAATGTTCATGCGCAACGTGACTCCACGAAAACCGCGTTAAAAATAAAATGACGAAAAGAATTTGCAATGGTCTTGAACCCGTGGATGATAGTGCACAAATTATGATGCCCCAAAAGGGGGAATCGGAAGAGGCAAAATGATAAAGGAATAAACGGACTCACCCTTAATATGTCATCACACAACATTCAGCAGGCAAACTTGTAGAAAACAGACGCCAACGTCCATCGAAGTGGCCCGGAGCCCTGTTATGCTTGCAGCGCACAAGTTGTTGAATACACGTTAAATCAGCTTTGGCTGATCAGCACAAATACAAATAACACACAATTCAGTAAGTAAAATGTTAGTGGCACGGCACTTCTTCTAACAAACTAGACCAAACTAGAATACATGGATTCTAATCGATGTGGCACGGCACATGTCTTGAGTTGATATGCTGTCTTCTTCGCGCGTAGCAGGACGAAAAGGACAAACTGAAGCAGGGCGATAATAGGCAAAATAAAAGGACGGGAGTACGTAACACGGTCACCATCATCCAGAAACCCCCCAAAACGAGCGAATACCGAACAATAAATAACCTAACCCCAAATTATATAAGGTAACACAATGGCGCTTTGAGTCATACATAGATGTCGCTGCTCCCACCTAAATGTGAAAATAGCGCCATCTTCACCAGGCAATCTGCGGGCCTGCTAACTACGGCAACCTTAATTATTATTTACATAGCGACTAACATAAATTAATTTTGGAGGCAGTCCAACGGCTTTCCTCCCTGAAAGAATAATGCGCGGCTGAAAAGCGCTACACTTGTTTGCGTAGTGTTTACCGTCGAGATTTTAATTTATTCGAAATCTAATTTAATTATTCTCGGTGCCGGCAGTACAAAAGTGAATAAACGGTTATTCTTAGGGAATTAATTGAATATTCCTGTGACAATCTCGGCAAATAAATTAAGGACATTGTATAGGATTACATTATCAGCAGCACTGGAATTTACAGTACGGGGTGGGACGCGCGCCGACTTGCCAGGGATGAGGGTAGACAGAAACAAGATTTATCTCGACGGTTTATCAGCATCATAATGAACTCTCATCGTTTATGCGCGTGGGAAAATTTAAAATTTTCAAAAGCGACCCCGCTGCATCTCCTGGCCCCTTGACAACTCTCGCCACCTTACGGAGAAACTTATCACTTTGAAAAGCTTATCGCCCTCATAAATAAACTTATCCCGCTGAAGAAAGTAGGTCGAGACAAAGGGGCTCCCAAATTGTAATGCGAACAAAGGTTTTAATTGTTGTGAAATGAAAGTTATAATTAGTGGCAAAGAAAAACACAATTTTTTATTTTAAGCAGAAGGCGACCGGATTCGTTCAAATTAGGACATCCTCGAGCGTCTAAAAAACGAAACAAAATAAATAAAATAAGATTAAATTGTTTCGAAGTACAGTACTCCGACCCACGCCTCGTTGGACATGGCCGTATTTTCTTGCTCCGGACCACGCCGTCGCCGGCTTAGTCGAAATAAGGTGCTCCGGCCCACGCCTCGCTGGACATAGTCGTATTTTCTTGACAATAATAATAATAATAATAATTAAATATACATACCTGGCAAAAGCACTAATAATGAACAACAAATTAATACAATGAGTTATTCAAAAAATTTTAACAACAAAAGCATAACTGCCATCTATAGGGAAAACTATGAACTTTCAAGTCGCGATAGTTAAGATCCGAACCAATAGGTGGCATATGAACGTCCAATGAATAATAAAATGGTACAATCATTTCAAAGAAAACCGCACATAAATGGACAGAAAATCTTGTCCCGGTAAGGTGTTTTGGTGGAAACTAATAAAATTGACTATATAACTGGAGAAAAAGTAGTAAAACCAAAATGCATATCACAATATAACCCTGACGTGGACCTTCGCATATATTAGAAATTAAAATTATTAGAATTTATACCGTACTTTTAAGGATTAAGTTTTAAAAATTTTTAATGCTTTCATCCTCAGCTTTTTTACGGCAGCTAAATTTTAAAATTTGCTGAAACTAAAACTTCGTCCCAAGGCTAAAATTTTCAATTATACCCGTCCACCAAGTTGAGCGGATAACTTAAGATAACGATTTGTTGATGGCGGCTCCGGGGGAGGGATGCTGGAAATTCTTCATGTTAACCCCCTCGTAAAATCTCCGCAGTAACTTAATTAAAAATTTGAAAAGTGAGTTTTCAATTTACTAATTCCTTGGGTCGTAAAGAGTTTCCGGTGCGGCGGCGGCCACGATGGAGGCGGCGAGGTCCTGCCACCGCCCGCGGGCATAGCCGAGAATTTCCCGAACGCCTGGGAATTATTTATATGTGCATTTGTTATGAAATTACAATTGATTTTTAAAGTAGTTGGGAAAGTTCTTCGCCGCGAGACTCATTCAACTCGGGCAAGTTAGTTTTTACGGCGCGCTAGGGAAATGGGGATTTTAAACATTAAACGAGCTAAAACCTGCATGAGCATGTGCCATAAAAAGGTGCCACCGCCGCCCCCTACGCCCCAATTTTCATCCTATTTTCCAGCGCCTGCTAGGATGTTAACTGTTAGGGGTTTTGGGTAAAAAGGGTTGTCCTTTTTCAGTTGGCTTCACCGTGTCCATCTTGTCCCGCGGGTAAGCTTGGAATGGTTACTAGACTCTCTAATAAATCTGATCCCTCTGTGATAATGAAGTCGAGCTTCGTTTCTAGTATTATTTTTTTTCATTTTAAGTCATGTAATTCAACAGCGGGTGTGTAAGTGGTTGCCTATGTACGAAAATATCCTATCTAAAAATAATATAATTGTGCTTTTACAAAACGGACCTGAAGAGATTGTCTGCTAAGAAGAAATGTTCTGTAATTTTGTATTTTGTACATCTTAATAAAAATGAAAGTAGAATTTGATGATGTAAAATTGCAAATATTAAGAATAAAGATTACGCATATAAATTACAGTGGCGCGCAGTAGCCCACTTTTGATATGACAACGCCAGTCTATTAAAATATTCAGAAATTAAATCCGGAATGAAAAACATCCAACGTGAAGTTAATTTGAAATATTTCAATTTTGCTTTGACTGCGCCCCACATTAAGCATATTACAAAACAGGGCCCCACTTTTCATTCACCGTCGAGTTATTTTTAAAAGTTTAATTTCACTGGAAGCCGTAATTTTCCCCGATAATATATTCGCTTTATAAATTTCAAGATGTAAATCGAGAATTTTCCGTTCTTTTTTCCTGCCGGTCCTCCGTTCCACCCGGAGCGTAACAGATTCGACATACATAATTTATAACTCGGCTCTATCGGTTATTGATAAAAAACATATCCATAGAAAATTGTTTTTTCTTTCACTCACTTAATGTGACCCTTATTGCATTATAATGACGGGATTTAATTTCTTCCGCTCAAAACCCTTTTTCGTGCGAACCTTTCAAAATAGGATTCATAAATCTCTTGTTTTTTCCATAAAGATGTCAACTAGATAAATAAGTTTTAGTAAACTGTTAATGTAAGTTTAGTATAACTCTTTTATTTTTGTTGCTTCTCAGATGTTTCTCTAACGCACCCACTTATTGAACCTTGAAAATCTAAGTTCCTCAAGGTGATATGTTTAGTTACAACTGGTAGAGTGCTGGTTAATTTTTTTTTTGTTTTTTTTAATGTTTTTTTTGTTTTTTTTTTGCTATTTTTTTTAACCGGCACCATTCCCTCCGACAGGTTTTCAAATGCAGAATTCCTCAACTTATTGTCCATATGCTTTTATGTTCGAAAAAATGTGATACTCTTCGGTGATTGATAAAAATGTTGAAATGTCAGTAAGGTTCCACTTCATGTTTACTACACACCAATACAAAACACGACACGATACAAATCCCAACAAAATTCCGCATACTACAACATACAGCAAACCAATCTTGAAATTTCAATAAATGCTTAATTTTTAATAAGTTTTTTTGCCGAGAGCGAGCTTTATTGAGATATCAAAAAAGCAGGAAACACTCAGCGAGCTAATTTAAGCAGGAGCTCGTGCCTTCAAGTCACTGTCTGCAGGTTTCGGAGGCGGAGATTACAATCTTGAATAAATATTAAAATTTAACTCATTCCTTATTAATTCCTCATTAATTAAAAATGGGCATTAGCTCCGAGAACTTTTTCTAAAATTAAAATATTAATTCTGCGAGTCGAGCTGCGGAGGGTGCCAAGCGACGATTATTAAAATTTATAACCTCAATTTCTCACATATCTCACATTAATGTGGTCTTTTTACCGGGAGCTCTCGGCGAGCCGAGTATATTGTACAAATGTCTTTGACTCGCTGCCAACTTTGGAAAATAAATATCATATCATATTACCAACTGAACAAGCGTATGCATAAAACATGAGCGGAGATTGGCTAGCCTGATATTTTGACAGGTTACTTACCGCTCTGTCGTCCGAGCTTCCTGCGCTTACTTCGATTTTCAACTTTCATACTGCCAGGACGAAATTTAAAACAAATGCGCAAGGTACGTGAAAATTTAAAACTCAAACTTTGCGATTTTGAAATCTTTATAACAGTGTTCGGCAAGTTATATCAGTTTTCTTACAGATAGAGTTGATGACAGATATCTATAAATACTTAAATGGTAAAACAATTTTGAAATACTTAAATCAATACTACTATATAAAATCCAAAAACGAACGAGTCATCATTGTACAGCAAAAACTGATCACAAGAAAAATCTGAAATTTTTCTGGGCGTTTCCTAGGGGGAGAGGTGCTCACTAAGAAACGGTTTTCCGGTGGGCCCCCGGGATGTCAACTTTTGGGGCCCTTCAATTCCCCATAAGAGCTCGTGTAAATTCCGAGTTGTTTACGTATCCAACGTATTGGAGTTTTAGAAAGAGAAAAACATACGCCGGTAACTGTGGTGCTCGCTTTTTAATTTGACGGACCGTCATTTTTCTCCGTCACCGTGACGATCGTCTGTTAGGGGATAGGTTAGCAATTGAAGGGTGACGCCGTCAGTTTCTCCGTCAACGTGACGTTTAGTCCGTTAAGGTTAGGTCTCGTCAGCAGGGGCCCCCTTTTAATAAAGGATGGCGGCGTCATTTTCTTTGTGTCACAGTGACGTTCAGATGTCACGTCGACCCCTCTATTGGCGACCTGTCAAGAGCCAAGAGCGCGAAATACCCGCGACGACGTGAGTATTACAGACAGCTTCACACTTGTGAGTCCCCAGAATTGGCCTTTGTTGCCAGTAAAGGTACCAAACGTGGTATTTTATGTACGGCTTGTATACATTTGAGATACGGATATGGCAATTTAGAGTGGAAAGAGGCAAAACAGAAATACCTTTGAATCCGTGACGCCAAACTCCAAAATTAACCCGCGCGTTAGACCAAATTGGAACGCCAAGGACGGCGAGGATGAACCTATGGCTATTTCGACGTCTCAAGTCTTCTAGGAAGCCCCCACACGGTGAGACGAGAGATCTTTGGTAAATTTTGACACAACTTTCAAACACGGACATTTGGAATTCAGACTATTAATTTTAAATAAGAATTAGCGTACACAATATTAATTAATGGGTGTTGTAAAAACGAATACGTCTTTTGTGTTTGAAAAATGTTAAAATTTTTAAACTGTTAATTGACTTTGTAACGGAAATCGGCTTGAAATTGTAATACAGTTACTTATTATATTATTGTATTTACGTATGACAAACAGCTCAGCCTCGAGGCCAAATATTTTAATAAAAAAAAAGTCGATGGTTGCCATATAAACGTAAACCTCTATGGCAGCGGTCGGCAACCACTAAGTGGTTCACTGCGAGTTAAAAACAAAGAAATAAAATAAAACGAAATAAAATAAATTCAAATAAAATTAAAATAAAATAATGCAAGGGCCCCGGTCTAGAAGTTATACCAGGGGAGATGACGGGAAGGAAAATAAAGCGAAATAAAATTAAAATAAATTCTAATTAAATTACAATAAAATAATGCAAAGACACGGGTCTAGAAATTATACCAGGGGAGACGACGGGAAGAAAAATAAAGTGAAATAAAATGAAAATAAATTCGAATTAAATTAAAATAAAATAATGCAAAGGCACCGGTCTAGAAATTATACCAGGGGAGATGACGGGAAGGAAAATAAAGTGAAATAAAATTAAAATAAATTCGAAATAAATTAAAATAGAATAATGCAAGGGCACTGGTCTAGAAATTATACCAGGAACGATGACGGAAAGGAAAATAAAGTAAATGGACATTTAATTTTTCTCCTTTATGTAGGTACATTTCAAACTCGCCCCTTCTGCAAGACAATTTACCCATAAGTTCGTTCGAAAAACGACGGGTCTGCTAGTAGTAAATATAAAATAAGGGAACTTTTTGCCTACTTGCCCCATTTGGGTAATTTTTGAACAAATGCATTGAAGATAAATCTCCTGATGGGGTAAATTAAAGGTTGGCAACACAGTGGTGTTGAATCGCTAGAATGGTCTTCGTATGTTTCTATTGTTGTATCGTATGGTTCCCAAAGGCAACTGGATGTACTGCTTGCAGGAGTTGGAATTTTGAAGATTGGTAAAACTTCTAATTGTTTCTCTCTGAACTCTAGCACAAAATCACGGTAACCCACATCGTCGAAGCAATCTAAGTTTGATAAACTTTGATCATTTCTAATGGGAGTCGAAGAGCGAAATGTATGGTACGACATTCTGTACACAAATGATTCCTGAAGTTTGTGGTCGAGCAGATAAGGCGTAATGCTTAAATATTAGATTATTAAATCGGGCGAGTTGTAATCAAGAGATAGGAATTCTAAAGACGTTGGACGGAGACAAATAATGAAGGTCTTTTTGCTAATACAACAGCTTTGAGTGGATTAAAAGCGAAGTGGAGAGAAGAAGCCGGAAAAACTGAGGAAGAAAAACAAAAGCGCAAATAGAGTGCAAACAACTTTATTAAAATTGGAGAATATTTGAAGTAAATTAATTAATTCGCCAGGGGAAGCGCCGCCATCTCCGTCTCTTTCATTTCCACTGGCCCTTCGGCCCCCTCGATCCCACCCCCGCGAAAACAAATGAAATTCTTTTGTCTATATGTGTGATCAAAGTGGGCTGCCAATTCGAGTGAAATGCCTGCGATGCGACGACTACAAACACCTGCCTCTATATTATTTAGTCGTATGCCAAAAAGGAATTTAATTTTTATTCTGGTAATTACACTTTTATGAATGACATAATTTGCATTTTTATCGTTGTACTTTTTATTAACGTTTCAAAAGATAAATTTGCTAAATATTTTACTTGATTGATCAATATAAGTCAATTATGATATAAATTTGTCCTACAGACGACCGCTTTAAGGTTATGTTAGAGAAGCCATGTCGTGTCAAGGAAATCATAGTGTACAGGTTTCTACTATACGTTTACAGCGACCTACTCACCAATCAAGTTAATTGTGACGTCATGTATGGCGGTAGTTTTGAACGCTATTATTGAACAGGTGCCGATTTTTATTAAACTCAAATTATTTTACTTTTATTTCTACCAGGGCCAGATGTGAACGTCCATTTAAATCTAACCAACCCAACGTAGCATTTCTCGCGGATATTTCATTCATTTTTGAGGAAAACCCGAGGTCGACTTTGTTTCAACATTTCGGCCGCAAAAGTGCAGTAAATATTTCCTGTGACTCGCTGGAGCATGGGACTTTATCTCCCCGGTAATGTTTGTACTTTTCCACGTGTATATATATGTGCGCCATAGCCAACTCTGTGATTATGCCAAGCCGAAACTTTGGCAATAACTCTTCATAATAAGTCTCACAATCTCGGGAGATAAGCGATATGTCTTGTCTAGCTTTGTTAGGGCGATTCCAAGTTCAAAGACAAGTATTTATGTACTTGCGAAATGGGATTAATGCCCCACGAAATCTGGTTGTGCCTAATTTGAATTTATGAAAAGCTCCGGAAATATTCTGTTCTGCCACACGACTCTCCTACAACTCCACTTGAGGTCGCCTTATTCTCTGATTCCAACTCAAAATATGAATTTTCACCCCAACTAACAAATTGCTGACTTTTCGAGAAATCACAATTAGCTTATGGCCTAAATGTCCTTAAAGTTCAATTAAAATATGTAAGATTGAAATTTTATATCCCCTTATAGATGAGTTATCACAAATGAGTATCTATATTAATAAAATCCAAAACCCACTCACTGACTGATTCATCAGCACTTCTCGAAACTGACGCACCCGATTTTCCTGAATTTTTGCAGACTGCCGTAGAGGGACCATGCGATATCAGCTATGAAATATTTTTGGGGTACTCGCCCTGGAAGTCAGGTTTTTGGGGGCCCATAGTTCCCACATAAGCCCGTGTAAATTCGAGGTTTGTTTGTATTCAATGCGGTGTCCAACGTATTGCAGTTTTAGAAAGAGAAGGACATATCAACGGTAACTAGGGTTCTCTCTTTAAAATTTGCCATCGTGACGTTTGTTCCGTCAACTTTGATTGGCAGAACTGCGATGAGGAACAGCACTGAATTTTTTGACTTTAACCTGTACAGCAGGTCAAAAGAAGTTGAATAAGAGTAAATATATATTTATTAATAAATAAGTATTAAACCCAGCAAGCTGATATTTTAATATATTATATTTGTATATAAATTATAAATTACTTGCAAATATTTTGTAGACTACTACATGTTTCAACCCACTCTAGGGCCATCATCAGCTAGGTAATGAATTAAAATTCTTGAGATCCAAATGTAGTAGTCTACAAAATATTTGCATGTAACCTATAATTTATATACAAATATAATATATTATATATTTATTAATTGTATAGATGTTGCAAATTACCGGAATGGACGGGCACGGAACGGAAATAAAATGAAATAAAATAAAATAAATTAGAATTAAATTAAAATAAAATAAAGAAAGGGCACGGGACCAGAACGGGAATTAAACCGGGAACGACGACGGGAAGGAAAATAAAATAAAATAAAATTAAATTAGAATTAAATTAAAATAAATAAAGGAAGGGCGCGGGACTAGAACGGGAACAGGAATTAAACCGGGAACAACGACGGGAAGGAAAATAAAATAAAATAAAATTAAATAAATTAGAATTAATTTAAAATAAATAAGGGAAGGGCACCGGTCTGGAATTATAGCGGGAACGAGACGATGACGGGAAGGAAATTAAAGTAAAATACTTAACCCCTGTACAGGTGGTGTTCAGAATTTTGCCCCTTATTTCCATTTAAACCTAACCTATATTCAATATATGTTTCTTTGCCCATGTTTGTATGACCTAGATATCCAATATCATCTCTCTTAATTCCATAAACAGTTCACTTGTCGCTTTGTTGATTCAGGTCGATAAGGAACAATGACTGTCCATGCATATGTTTACCAACTATTCTTCACAGATAATTAGATTTTAAGCGTTTGCTTTGCTAACTTGGTTTCCCTGTTTTATAGCCAAAACGTCTCTTAAAACGTGGGATGAACCGTTCTCTCTTTTTTTTACCCGTGCTTCACAGGTAGAAAAAATACTGAAAGTGCTCCTCAATATTCACTTCATCTTGTTTCATTCTAATCAGTTCTCTTGAAGATTCTGCCGAAGTAATGTTTGTGTGCTTATTTAACAAAGCAAAAGTGGTGAAGAAAATGTCTAGTTGCAAAATCTATCTTCTGCAAAACGCCGATAAAGTTCACGGTTACGGAGGTGTATCTGAGGAATTTCACAATTGTAACATGGACACAAATTTTGAGAGTCAAATACGAGCAGATGAATCTGCTAGGTTGATGTCTTCATTGGAGATGGAAATACTGCGAAAAACCATAGAGAAGAGCCTAATTTACTTTTGGTGTGTGATGGCTGTGTTCGCAGCTTTTATTTTAACTGCCTTCATTATTATGTTCAAATAATCAATTTGAACGAATATTCTTGTGAGTACCAAATAAATCATCATAAATTTCTCATTTGTTATTTCGATTGTATCATCTTTGTGTAATGTTTGTAAAAAAAACAGTTGTGAATATTGTGTACTTAATTTAGATTACTTGTAATGTGCACTAAATATAAATTTATTTGCATATTCTGTAACAGCAGTTTCGTATGTGTTGACATGTTTGGTGTTTTTATCATTTACGTTTTTGTCTAAGTTTGAACTGCTTCGATCCTTCATGGCAGAAAATCAAATCTATGATATACCTAAAGAAGATATTGGTGTGTAGTCTCACACCTTATACAATTAGTTTTTAAGTTTAAGTTTTCAACGTTGAAGAAAAGTTTAAAAATGTATTATTTTTTTATTCGCTTGCTTCGTTATTTTCATCCATAGGTAGAATGTATACTTTTTGTATACTTCTTTTGTGTATTTAATTTTTTACACTTTATTGTAACCACCCTTACCAATTCATTGTGATAATTCTACCACCACTAAACCACAATTTAAATGAATAAGATTGCCGATCATGAAGCTTCCCCTATAATCACTGCCAATCGAAATGCTGATGTCTTGAGGTGAGTTTCTCTTAATATGGGTGTATGGGTTTGTGGCAGAACTCACTATTTGTTCATTTTTACCACTCGAATTTCTAATTTTCACCAGCAACGGCTTCAAAAAAACGTCTCCATTACATTCATACTTCTTTCAAATCTCCAGTTTAACTCTGAACTAAAAACTCTCCAAGCAATAGCGTCAAACAACAATTTCAACCCAGATATAATTTCAAAACTAATTCATAAACACAGATTTCCCAAACACTCTTCTCAAGTCAATACCATTCAACAACACAAAACTTAACTCTAATTGTGTATCTTGAAAATGTTTTTTACAATCTCACATTCAGCAATAGATCCTCTCTTGCTTCACAACTTGTAAGTACTAAAGTCCACGTAAACCATCTAGATAAACCAGGTATTTATGAGGCGACATGCCTGCAATTCCAAATGTATATGTATGTATATGTATATGTATATATATATATATATATATATATATATATATATATAACGAACACAAAAACAAAAATAGATACAAAGGACAGAAACAATGTGATATATAGCATAAGCTGTGATGACTGCGAGAAGATTTACATAGGAACTACCTGACAACATCTAAAACATAGACTCACACAACACAAATCAGACGTTACAAGAAAGCCTAACAGCACAGCTCTTGCAATACATGCAAACACTGAGAAACACAGATTCAACTACGAGAATACGAAAATTTTGACCATCGAAAACAACGAAAAAAAGAGACTTTTATTAGAAATGCTACATATAAAAACTGAAAAAAACGTTTGTAACAGCAAGGGACACATTAAATTTTCCTAATGAATATGACCCGATCCTTAATTTGAAAAAAACCTAATTTTTTATCCTGGTTCACAACCGATATCATAGTGCTCGCATAAATTTTAGTATGTATGTTACTTGTTGTTGTTCTACCGCACGATAGATGGCGTCCATACTTGATTTAATTTTATCATGTTTTAACTATTGACACTGACATTTTAGACAGTGTAATTGTAAAGAGGCACGTTTGTTTGTGGTTTGTTTTAATTGTTTTACCCGTTCAATTTGTTCTGATTAGTTAACCTGCATAAAAAAGCGTCAATGTTACAACTACATAATTGAAGTTTGTTGTTTGTTTGGATTAAGATCATAGAAAGAAATAGTTACGCCAACCAAGCTGCTTTGTTTTTACATGCGGACTTTCAAGAGTTTTTGCTTATGTTAAAAACATACCATGTAAGCATATTAATTTGTTTAAATTTCCATTGTATATATAACTGTTTTGTATGGTGGTCACTGGTGACCCTAATCTTGTTTGATTCTCTGATGTTGTAGCCTTGGTCGGATGATGCCATCCTAGTGCGATGTTGCGAAACGTAACGGTTAATAAATCCTAATGTAGGAATTTATTGTACTTTATTTGACGTCCTTCCATAAGTTTTTCAACATATTAAAAACATATA
>JAWQRP010001542.1:0-18671 GCA_033557875.1 Quadriops clusia | reverse complement strand
TGAATCTGCCGCTCGTAGTAAACTTCGGCTACCATCATTTACTATTTAACCTAGAAATTAATTTTTTTTTCCAAAATTTTCATATTTTTTTAACAAAGGGTACCCCCTTATGAAAAATGACGTTTCAAAAAATCGCCATAATTAATTTTGTAAGTATAAAAATATGAAGGAGTGGAGCAAATTATGCGTAATATGTAGATATACAAAAAGTGTGCTCTGAATAAATCAAAAAATAATAATAATTTCTTGTATTTGTCGAAAATAAACTTGAATTAATTAATTTCACCGAACACTACTTATTAACCACTATTACTACCTTGACTATATTATTTCTACTTTGACTATATTATTTCTACCTTGACTATATTATTTCTACCTTGACTATATTATTTCTACCTTGACTATATGATACTTTTATTTTGATTGTATTATTTCTATCTTGACTATATTATTTCTATTTTAAATATAATGATGTTTGTTATCTATATCCATATTCATCTTTGTAATAAGTCTCATCTTTGTAATATGTCTCATCTTTCTAATACATAATAATAATAAGACAGAAAAAGTTTATCATAAATACTAAATAATGCAAGCTTTTAAAGCGGCGCCATCTATGTTTGACGCGTTACACTCTTAGAATACGTGTATCGTTTGAAACCTGGGATAAAGCGAGGCCAACGTAATATATACTCCTATATTATATTACGTTGGCCTCGGATAAAGCTATTCAATCGTGAATGCACGCGCCATCTGTCTTTGAATAGCGCTACTGATAGATTAGACGGTATTTTCAAGAAGACATTTGTAAGACATCAGAAGACATAATTGAAGTAAAATGAATATGTTTTTATTGCCTGATAGTCCAGAATAACCATTAACGCAAATGCGTCAAGTGTGTTACTTCTGGATCCCAAAAATTAGCCATATTAACATGGCGCAGTCAGTGAATAGTCGTGCTGCAGAATGTTAGTCAGAAAAACTAATGGTGCAGGTGATGTAATTAAGCTTCTGAAAGCGCCATCTATGTTCATGCACCGCATACTTAAAATATCAATAGTTAATGACGTCAATAGTTATATGTTTTCTGTGGTTATATGCACCATTGCCGAAACATAAAAGAATTTCCCAATTACGAAACAATTAAATAAATTAAAATTCTTTTCTAATATTTACTCTACGTTTACCAGCTGATAATGGTGCCCTCTTTTTCAAGTCACTTATATCCTGTACTAAAAATGGGGAATATTTTGGGCATTTTTTATATAGCACCACTTTCTTCACTTAAAATTATAATACCCCTTTCGCTGATGATTCTGATTTTACTCATTTTGGCGACATCTTTGTGCAACTTCCGCAATTATGCGTATTTCAATTCGAACAACGTCGTCAAGAAAAGTGACTTAGTTTTTTTATTATTCTCTCTTCTTAGCTTAATTGTTAAAAAAAGCTATTATTTGGCACAACGAACAAAATTCAATTCTCTTTTTGAAAAGATGGATGTGTGTATTACACCGATGATGGTTAATCCGAAACGTTGCATTGTTTCAATTTTGATCATGGCCGTCTTGATAGACATAATAATGTACCGAAGTTTTATGCCTGATTTAGATCCATTCTTGTACATTATGTACGGTATGAACATTTATTTAAGTGCTAGCGAACAGTACCTCATTTCGAAGATAATAGATGGCGTTCGATTCCAGTACGAACATTTCAACGGGGAAGCTTTATTTCATATTGGAAAACGACTTCGACTAAATGTATTTTTCAGAACTGCTGAATCAGTTAAATATTTAAATAGACTCTCGATAAAATTGGGAAATTTTTTTGCTATTCCAACAATAGCTGACTGTTCGGTAGATTTTATTATGATCACAGTCAGCATTCATTATATCACTTCTACTTTGGATTCAATTTTACGATTTGGGGGACACTTCCGAGAAGTTATCGTGCCAATTTATTGGAGCTTGTTAGTTTGGTGCAAGTTAGTTTTTATCGTTCATAACTGGATGGCGCTTAGAAGAGAGGTAATTAATTAATTGCTGATAATAAAACAATTTTTTGTAAAAAAAATTTAAAAAAAACTCCCCGTGACAATGCTTTTTCGCATTGCCGTGACCAGGATTCGAACCTGGGTTACTACGGCCACAACGTAGGGTCCTAACCACTAGACGATCACGGCTATCGGAGGTATGACGTAATATGACGTAAATAAGTTGAAATATTGCACGCGTATTTATTTTACAGAACTTTAACCCATTATAATAATTAAAGAAAATTAAAATGTTAGTCTATTTTTCAGTTTTAACTTAATTTACAATTAGTAATTAATCACCCATAACGTCAAAACATATCAGATGCTACAAAATGTATTCATACTTTTCACATTTACATATAAACATGTACGCCAAACTTCACAAAAGAACTCTTTTAAAATTAATTTGTAAATTTCTGCCTCTTTACAAACTCCTTGGGTTAGCCTTCTTCAATCTTGAAGAAACCTTTACATCATATTTTTATAAATCACCTTTTTATAAATCACATTTTTTTAAATCACATTTTTTTAAACCAACTTGTTTGAGCTTCACCAACTTCCTTTGGTTTCTACCATTTGCCTCTGGTTACTTCTTCTGCACTTTAGAAACCTTTCGTTACATTTACATCTATAACTATCGATCAGTTAAAGGAAGAATTAACAGTGGCCTTCTATTAGTTAACTCTATAAGTGCCTTCAGCATCTTCGCCAAATTCCTTTACTTCATAATCCAGAGGAAGAAGGCAAAAATGTTGATTGTAGAAATGGATAAACTCGACCAAAATTTTTCTGAGAAATCACACAAGATAATTACAACCTCCCTATTTATTACATTCGTAATTCTGCTTTATTTCTCGACGTGTTTCCTGTATTACACTTCTGAAGAAGAGCTCAGCTTTGAATATTTCGTGACTTCCACCACCAATACATTTTTGGGAATTTTGGAAAGCCATCTAGTCAGAGTTTTGCTAAAGCAATTAAAGGAAAACTATTCTTTCCTCAATCTCCTTTTATTTAAAGCAGCAATTCCACGTAGAAATATTGGGAAAAATTTGTCGAACAACGCTGATACATTGTTTAATCAAGGAATGGACATCTACAAAATTATACAAATTGCTGAAGTGCACGAAGAATTAGCAAAGTTATCTAAAAAAATAAACAATTTCTACGGAATCCCCACTCTTCTGGTCATAGGAGTTGAATTCACTATGGTGACGGTCAACACACACAATTTAGCCTCTTACTTTATTGAAACCATAAACAAGGAGACTGAAGGCTCTTTCAGACCTTTGCAAGTTTTGATAGCATTTGAATGGATTGTTTTGCTTTTGACTCACATCGGGGTTAATATAAAAGCCTGCGAAAACGTTTCTGATGAGGTACATCAAGTTGCATTTCTTACATAAGTTGCATTTGTTTCATAAGTTGCATTTGTTACATGATATGCAATTGTTTTGCCATGAAGCCGTCCATAGTTTACTTGAAACCCATTTTATGGCTAACCTCAATCTACGGCATAACATTCACCCCCTCACTTTTCTGTACCAGCAAGATCATCAAATTCATCCGATTTTTCCTATTCTTTTTAGTCCATTCTTTGAACACCATCAGCTTCGTGATTGGTTGTCTCGACTTTTACAATCTAAAATTCGTTCAATTCAATAAAGCGGTAAAAGCCACCGAATTGGTTATATTAGCTGCCAACGGTTTTAACTCCGTCCTAAAGGTACCCTATTACTTCTTCGTTAGAAATCGAATCGTCAATTTGTTCGACGACATAGATCTTATCCAGAAAAATTTCCAAGATGTCCATCATTCCAGCAAGGAAACATTTTATACGATAACCGGCTTAACTATCGGGCTACAAATTTTTAATTTCCTTCTGGAGAATTACGTTTTCTACGGGATCACCGAACAATTACTGTTATCCTATTACATGACCTTTTGGTCAACTTTATCCTTTGGACGAGTGGAATTTTTGCTAATCGGAGAAATCCTGCGAGAGTTCTCTCAGATGTTCAACAGGATTAACGAACATGTTTTGAAGTTGTTCCAATACGTAAATTTTGAGAAATTCGATTTTTGCTCCTTTGAGGAACGAAGTTTTAGAAGAGCGGCAAAAGGAAATTGCTTGAGAAGAATAAACGAACTCGTGGAGTTGCATCGAAGATTAACGATCATTTGTAAAAGCACCAATGAAATTTTTGCCCTACCTATAATTTTGCTAATTGGAAGTAATGTGATCCTTATAACCATAAGCATTAATTTTTTCCTAAAAGGATTGCAGGCGATGGCTCGGAAGGAGTTGTACTTCATAAGTTTAACTTTACTCGCCTTATATTGGTCCTTGACTTTGTACATGCATTTGATTCTGTTGATTTACAATTGGATGAGAGTTAAGAATGAGGTTCTAAATTGTTTGAAGTATTTTAATTTTTAATTTAAAATATTTTAATTTTTAATTTAAAATATTTTAATTTTTAATTTAAAATATCTTAATTTTTAATTTAAAACATTTTAATTTTTAATTTAAAATTATTAATTTTTTTCCACATTGCGCTATTTTATTAACACTTGTTCCAGGCAGAGAAAACAGCAACTTACGTGCACGACATTTGGAATAAATTAGCAATGAGAAACGAAATCGATTCTAAAGTGAATCATTTGCAATTGATTTCTCTACAACTTTTGAATAGTAAATTGCGTTTTACAGCGTATGGGTTATTTCCTTTAGATTGGACATTACTGCATATGGTAAATATTATACTCTTTCTTTATTAATTTTATTATAATAGTACATATTATTATTATTATTATTAAATATTTGTATTAACGGGTATAAGAAGGCCTTAAAAAATTATCAACAAACATAATTACCGTCGTAACTTACATATGTACGTACGTACGTACCTATGTCCGTCCGTCAGTCGGTAATTTTCCCATTTTAAGGAATATGATTTCTATGGTGAGTGTGTATGGATGGTTGCGCCACTGTGAAAAAATCGTACACGTGTACATGTGCACATGGAAATAAGTATACGTGTACATAGTAATAAATATATGTGTACATGGCTGCCCGTGATTTTTCACGAGCATTAACTAGTAAACATATATAGTTTTTTAAGGCCTTATTACACCCATTAATACAAATATTTAATGATTAAAAAGAAAAGGTCAAAAAACAATAAAGTTTAATATAATACATAATATGATATTAACGAATCGATTTTTAGATCATTGGGGCAGTAACAACATACGTAGTAATTTTAATTCAATTCGAAATGGCTTCTTCTGCTAAAGGCTCGGCCTCATTAGCAACAAACGCAACTCCTGGGATTAATTAATTTGTTAATCTTAATTCACTCTAATATACTAACACTTACATTTGAAGTAATTACATAACAATCAATTACTTAACGAATAAAAAATTACTTAACTAATAAAAAATTACTTAATAAATAATTACTTAACAAATAAAAAATTACATAATAAATAAACAATTACTTAACAAATAAACAATTACTTAACAAAATACAAATTACTTAATGAATAAAAAATTACTTAATAAATAATAACGATTAGGCAAAAAGGAATCTATTTGAAACATTCGCATCGTGCCCCCGCAATGCCAACAACTTTTTTCCAACGCTTAGAACCCGCGTTGTTCTTAGGAAAATATTTTGGAATAATTTTCTTCTCTTTGAGCGACACCAACTCGAAATGGGAAAAACTCTCTTTTCTCCGATTTCTCCCCTTATTTACTCTTAACATTTTCAGCGTTTCAAGAGTAATATTCTCGATAATTTACGGAAATAACTTCAAGCTTGGACAATCGTTTCGAGTGAGCAAGGTTTTGCACATTCTGAACAACCTGGCGAACATATTTTTCAAAATTCCTTATTACGTTCGAAACAGGAAGAAAATAAAAGCTCTCCTGCTCAAAGTAGACGAATTAGGAACTACTTTAGGAGGGAAAAACAACAAAAGGACCTGCGAGAAACTAACTTTCCAAATATTCCTCTTACAAGGATTTAATTTCCTTTTCGAAAACGTCGGGATTTATAACGCCTATGCTGAATCCTACTTATTCAGTAACACTTACATGACTTACTGGTCGAGCCTTTACATCGGCCTAACAGAATACCTCATTATTTCAGAAATATTGCAAGAGATTGAAAGGCAGTACCGATTTGTTAATGAAGAATTCCTTAGGGAAACTTCTATTATAGGAATGGGTACACTAACGGAGCTAAAAATTGTGAAATACAATTTAGAAAACCTCAAAATGTTCCAAAGTTCCAATGTTCCAGGTTTGGAAATGCAATTTAACAAATTGCTGCTCAAAATAAACGATATAGCAGATATGCATTTGAGAATAACCAAAGTAGCAAAGAAAATCAATCTCGTATTTTCTATTCCAACAGTTTTCCTTCTAGGGAGTAATTTTATACTTTTGACCCTTTCAACGCTTTCCTACATTGGGAATTTTAAAGCCGTTTTGACCAAATCGGGAGAATTGAACGTTTTTCTTACTGTCATCACCATTTATTGTTGCCTTGTTGTTTACGTTCACCTTTGGTGCATTATAAGATGCTGGACGAGGGTTCATCATGAAGTAAGCAAAAATTAATTGTATTTATTTATTTTAATTTAATGTACATTTAATACATTGCAGGCTCGGAAGATGACAACATATGTTCACAATATTTGGAACAGATTGGCTTTTAATAACGAAGTTACTTCGGAGGCGAGCCGTATAAGTTGGGCTTCAGTGCAGCTATTAAATAATAAATTAAGCTTTCACACTTATGGGTTTTTAATGTTAGATTGGACCCTTTTGCATTGTGTTATCGCTGCTGTTTCCACGTACGTTGTGACATTAACACAATTAGAAACCGTCAAGACCAACTCGCCTCTCATTTATAATTCATCGTCTAATCATCGTGTGTAATATTAATCATTTATTTTTTATATGTACCTGTACACATTCGAAATGTTGTTTATTCCTTATAATAATAACAATAATAATAGTAATAGTAATAATAATAGTAATTGTAATAATAATACTAATTGTAATAATAATAATAATTGTAATAATAATATTAACGATATCGAAAAAAAATATTTCAAATCTGTCACCTACTTGCAAAAAATTTTAAACGTCTTCGGGATGAGTTGCCTAGTATACGATAAAGCAAACCACATCTACCAACAAAGAAAACCTTTAATAATTTACAACTTAGCCATCTTCGGCATTCTATTGCAATCCCTCATAAAATTAACATCGAATGACAGCTATTCAAATTTGAAATTTAACGACAATAATTTGTCTAAGATGTCTGGTTGGATCGATTTGTATGGAGGAACCTTTCTGCATTTTATCAACATGGCACAAAATATTAAAAATTCCAAATTAACCGTTAGATATTTCTTGAAGCTCTCGAGAGTCGATCGGAAGTTCACGAACATACAGTTCGCAAACATTCAGATTAGAAACGAGAATCAAAAAATTAAAATAAAAAAAGTCTCAGCGGGTGTAAAATTTGTGTGGTTTGGAATATTCGCCCTAGTTATTCAATTTATATCGACTTATTTCCCTGATTATATTTTGTACATACAGTTTCAAGAAAACAAGATATACTTCACGATCTGTTCGTATTTACCTTTAATTACGAATGGAACGGCTAAGTTGCAATACGTCTTTATGGTATTCTTGCTATTGGAACGATTCAAAAACTTGAATAAAAATTTAAAAATAATCGACAAGAATATAAAAACCAGTCATGGCGTAAATAATAACGGAATATTCCAGGTGATGGATGTCTCAAACGTCGTTTTATTGTCAAAATACAAAGGAGGTAAGAAAATCAATTAGTAATATTTCATTTCTTATCACTTTACTGGAGTATTGTTAGTAAAATTTCTTATCACTTTACCGGAGTATTGTATTTTACAATGCAGCGGACAAGGCAGAACTATTTTAAATCTACTTTACCTACACATTTTCTAGGGATTATCTTTGCTCTAACTCCCATCAAACTTATTCGTATTAAACAAAATAATGCAGTTATTTCAAATAATATAAAACCAGAAATAATATTAATAAAACGGTGCAATGTGCGCCTTTTCTACAACCTAACGGTTTGCCTATTATTCTTCGCTTTATTTCTGTATGCAATGAAAGACATAACCGTTGTCGCGTACATGACGACTAACAGTATATCTCAAGCTACGGGTTGGTTCGACCTTTATGACGGAACATTAATTCAAACCATTAGCATAATCCTTAACTGTTATAATACTGGAGGTTTTATTACGTTTTACACGAAAATGGGGAAAATAGACAATAGCTTGAGGGAATTCCGAAGCAATTTCAAGTTCGGAAAGCAACACAAATTCATTAAATTAGGCTTGATGGTTATCGTAGCAGAATTCTTTTCTACTTTTATCTCAGATTACTTCTTATTCATCAATGAGGAAACCAAATTATATTTAATTTTGTCGTACTTTCCTCTTCTAACAATTGGATTAATAAAACTGCATTTCCTGGCGAGTTTGTATATGATCTTTGAACGATTAAAATTTTTAAATGGGCCTATTTTTAGGGAGGTTAAACAAGGAATTTTGTCGAGGCGGACATTTTTCTTGTACGGAAACGATATCTCTTTAAAAAGTAAATCTATCTTTTCATTAAAGAGCGATTTAATAATCGCTCTTTAAAAAGAGCGTTTTAATAATCGGTCTTTAAAAAGATTTAATAATCGCTCTTTAAATTAATATTTGATGAAGTGAAGATTGTTAATTAATTTATTTTATTTAGGACGTTTACATTCCTTCAGCGATTCGGTTTACAGCATCCATTCGATCCACAACGACTTGTGCCAACTTTGCGAATTGATAAACAAATTGTTCGGTTTCCAAATTCTCGTCACGATCGGCTCTGGTTTTACTGTGATAACAAGTGAATTGTACTACTGTTATACAGCTTTAAAGGAAAACTCCAAAGGAAACCTAATTTACGATGTCTACTTTAGTGTCCAATGGGCGTCTTGGCAAATTTTGGAGATGTTAGCCATCATTCACATTTGTGATAGCGTCCATAAGGAAATTGCGAAAACGTCGGCACGTTTACATTGTTTGTATAACAAAGCGAACAGCAGAGACCTCAAAGAATCAGTAATTATCTTTTTCGTTTTTTTATCTTGCTTTATTTTAATTGCTATTAAATTACTTTATCAATTATCAATTAAATTATCGATTATTAATTAATTTCAGATTAGCCTCTTCTCACTACACGAGATGCACCCACATGTTAAATTAACAGCCTGTGATTTTTTTGTTTTAAATTACACCCTCCTACAAATGGTAATTTTTATTGAAAATATTATACAAAATTCCTAAACTATAATTATTTCACAGATTTGCGCTGGTGTCACTTCGTACTTGGTCGTTATGATACAATTTGATGCGGCGAAACCGAACACTTAGAGATGAAGAAACCTTCACCAATGAAAAAAAAACTTTTCAAAAATCATTATATTTATACAAATATACTAAACATTAATGACTGTCCATGAATTGCAATTCCGACAACAACAAAAAAGTCGTAGGTAAAGGTTTCGGTTGAGGCGATAAAAGAGTCAAAGTTTGCCGTTCGGCGTCGACATTCGTTACACAAACAAAACCGGCAGTATGAGTCTGCAGCATTTCCTCGTCGTCTTTCTCCGCCATACTTAGCGACAAAACGTGATGCAGAACTCCAGCGTAAGCGGTAAGAAGAACTAATTTGGTGAGATGGTCTTCCGCCTTCATCCCTAAAGGCAAACACGAGTCTGGCAAAGGCGGAGCTCCGATTTTGTATATCTTTAGCTCGGACCATTTCATCTCGAAGCTGTGGGGATAGAATGGTACTTTGGGTGTCCCGTAAAAGTATTCACGAATCCGTTGGTCTCGGGCTTCGCTTCTCGTCTCCTTGGATCTTTCGACGACACCTCCGCTCTTTGGAAGGAGGACGACTTTCACGAAATTCGGCATGTCCCTCACGAGTTCGTTGTAAAGCCTTTCTTGGCTTAAGACTAATATCACGTTTACGTTGAATGCCGTTGCGGAATTCAAGAGCTGCCTGTAGCCTTCTCCTTTGATCCAGCCGCAGGTGTTTATGATCACTCCCGAGGCTTTTGCTGAAGTGAGAGAAAAATTAGGTAGTGATATAAAAATTAAATAGCGATAGAAAAATTAAATAGTGATAGAAATTAAATAGCGTTGGAAAAATTAAATCGTGATAGAAATTAAATAGCGATGGAAAAATTAAATCGTGATAGAAATTAAATAGCGATGGAAAAATTAAATCGTGATAGAAATTAAATAGCGATGGAAAAATTAAATCGTGATAGAAAATTAAATAGCGATAGGAAAATTAAATAGTGATAGGAAAATTAAATAGCAATGCAAAAATTTAATGTCTGTATTAAGAAAAATAACAAACTGTTAATTTATTCCAAGTAAAAGAGTTGGTTTGTACTTTCTTGACTTTTTTTATTTTTATTTCAAATAAGCGACCGGTTTCGCCGGTTAATTTATATTCTCGACCATTTTATTAATAAATTATTTTTCCTTCTGGGTATTTAGGTCTATAATTTCAAAAAACGGTAATTTTTCTTTTTTTAAATATGGTAAATTTAAATTTGAGCCAAGTTCTATGTAATAATTCTAAACCTTTGTTTTTTTGTGTTAAACTTATAATAAAATTTTGTTTGCTTTTTGTTCACTTTTTCTGTTCTCTTTTTTTGTTCTCTTTTGTTCAATACTTTGTGTATTTTTTAGAACGTTGATTGTTTTACAGTGTTTATTTTTAATTTTATTGAAATTTTTTTCAAATTTTATGTTTTAAGTTTCAAAGAATTCTTTTAGAATGTTGTTGGATAGTCTTCTTTACTTAATGAAATAATAATATTGATTTGTATATGAAATAATAATATTAGTTTGTATATGAAATAATAATATTAGTTTTTTTCATATTTAATTTAAAAAATAATGAAAGAGTTTTTTTAGATATTATAATTAAAGAAAATACTAAAATACTCACTTGTTGGTTTACAAAAAATATTTGGTCAGAAACATAGATAAATTTTGTATTAAATTTTGATTTTAATTATTAATTGAGTATAATATTATGTTTAGTAGATCGAGCATACGAGTTAAATAATACTTATATGTGATAATATTGAGTTTTAAAATACCATCATTAAAAAAATTAAAATTGCTTTAAGGAAGAACAACTACCTAGAAAATTTAGTAAATAAAAATATAAAGAATACAACTAACTAAATTAAAAATATACAAAATTGAAAATATACAAAATTGAAAATATACAAAATTAAAAATAGATTAAACAAATTCGATATTAAAATAATTACTAAAACTCAAAGATGATTTTATATTAAAACGAAACGTTAGTCAGACTTTGTACAGAAAAAATAACTTAAGAATAACAAACATACGTACTTTTCTTGTTGACTTCCAACCTATCCAAAATATTCTCACCAAGCTTATTTATAAGCATCCCAAAGAGAGCAGGGTTTGCCGAGGGGCTCTTATGGCCAAAATGGTAGACTATCGGGGCTTCTTGAGAAAATCCATCATCGATTGAAGCTGGTCTTTCTACTAGCATTGCACCTGGAAATTAAAATAAAATTACGAAAAACTAGTGAACTGTTTACAAAATTAATCGTCTTAATTGCTCTAAATGTTACTTTGGAAAATATCCTTACCAATGGTACCAGGAACAGCTATTTCTCCCTGTCCGACATCCGTATCGACAAATATCGGTCTCCTACCGACTCGAACCGCATAATTCAACAAAATCCTACACATCGTCGATTTTCCTACGTCACAAGGTCCGACGATCATGCAGACAGGCCCTTTGGTATTGTCCGCTTCGGAAGTTTGTCGCATCGACTCTAAAGCGGCATGGCAATTTGCGTACATAATCATCGGGGTTTCTTTAGACGTGTAGATAACTTCGGTCTTGCCCTTTAGCTCTAAAGTACATCCTTGCCACGTAAACACGGCCACTTTGGCTCCGGCGGTGAACTCGTACATTTTTCCTTTTACCAATTCCGTGCCGAAGACTTCTGCAATTCCGGATTTTAGGACGAGCTGCACCTTTTCGTTCTTACCCTCAATTTCAAAGCGCAGCTCCGAGTCTTGCTCCAGTTTGAATTCTTGCGGCTTCTTTTCGTCGGATTGCGTCATTTTGGTTAATACGCACTATATTAGAATACAGATAATATTAGAATAGAGATATTGTTAAAATAGAGTCAGTATGGAACATACGGAGGTAATTAATTACTTGAAAGATACATACACACTGGAAAAATTTTAATATAAAATGTTATTACGATACGTTTTTTTTATTACGATATTTTATGATTGTTTACAAAACTTTTAGGTTAGGTCAGTTTTCAAATGTGAAACTATAATAGAATATGATACTACCGGATATTAATTAAAAATAATTTTGATTTCTGTTTTTCATGAGTTCTATTTTTGAAAGTTACCTTAAATAATGAATAAAATCACAAAACTCAATTTAAATTCTCCGTTTTTGGTTAATTGCACCACCGTCAACTGTCAATGACTGTCAACGTCAAAGTCAAAGTCGTTTGTCATCAGTTGTTTATCATGTGAAGTTAGCCGAGGTTCAAGTTGGAGCTAATTTTGAGGCTAACTTCACCCCGCTAGAGACAGATGTATTTTGACAGTTTCCTTTCAAATGACGTGTCGTATTTTGTACATAATTGTTGTTTAATTAAATAGAAATAAGTTTGTAAATTTATTTTCTCGTCTCCCTTTTTGTGTTTAAAAATGAATTTCAACGCGAACGCTGGCACCAGGCAACGTACGTATGACATATGATATAATGGTCAAAGGATCTAACCTCCAAATGGCAACCTTTATTAAAAGTTTTCTTTTTTTAGCTTTGGGACGCAAATTGAAACGTGTAAGCGATGTAAACGCTATGGGATACAGTCCATATGCCCAGCAAAGCCCCTTTACGAACGGGGCCCCAGTCAATCCTTCTCCACAAACTTTTCCGCAACAACAAAGTTCAGGTAACGTTAAACACACAATTAACCTTAGTACTTCTTTGTTCGTTCTTAATATTCCAAAATCATCCAAAATCGTTCGTACGTGACCTTAAAATATTTTAATTGCGGTTTTTTTCCCAGATTTTATGACGCAAAACATCGGACAACAGTCTTTTGAGCAAGCCAAAGATGTGCCCTTCAATGTGGCGCCAGGACAAACGAATTACCCCGTTGCCGCACCACAAGGGCCCAATTTGGGAATGTTCGCCCAGCCGATGGTCCAAGACATGGCCCTGCAATACGGCCAGCATATAGCGAATACCGGAACGACTATAGTCAAAAAGGAAATCGAGAAGTTTGTCCCGGTGTCGCGTTTGAAATATTATTTTGCTGTCGATACCAAATACGTTTTGTCAAAATTAAGACTACTGTTCTTTCCATTTACACATACAGTAAGTGTTTTATTGAATTTAAACTAATAGTCCAAGAGCCCAGGGCTGCCAGACATAACTTATTTTCTGATAGGCGAAACATGGGATACTGGGTAGCTTTTATGTGTACTTTGAACGCCTGCATACGCGGGCTGTGAATTTAAGAGAGAGAAATCAGTTAGGTAGAAATTATGGCCGACGGAAAGTGTCTGGCAGTGGGGATATTATTTTCTAATAATGTTTTATAAAGTATATGTAAAAATCAGCCATCAGAATTGAAGTTAAGTTAGTCCTATTTTGACTTACCTTTCTCACCTGATACCTGTAAATCGGTCGTCTACCCAACTTAGCAGGTATGCAGGCGTTCAAAGTACACATAAAAGCTACCCAGTATCCCATCTTTTGCCTATCAGAAAATAAGTTATGTCTGGCAGCCCTGGGCTCTTGGACTATTATCATTGAATAATATAATACAAATATTTATTGAATAAGAAGTGTTATAGCATATCAATGCCTAATGTTTTTTTTTTTTTTCAGGATTGGTCAGTTAAATACGAACAAGACGGTCCGGTTCAGCCAAGGTATGAAATCAACGCTCCCGACTTGTACATCCCCGCCATGGCATACATTACTTACGTACTGGTGGCAAGCCTCGTCTTAGGAATGCAGCAAAAGTTCAGTCCCGAGCAGATCGGAATCCAAGCCTCCTCGGCCCTCGCTTGGTGCATCTTCGAACTAATTGTCTACAGCGGAACGCTGTACATCGGGAACATCGAGACGAGCCTACGAACACTAGACCTCCTCGCGTATAGCGGATACAAATTCGTTGGCATCATAACCAGTATTCTGTTCAGCTTGCTGGGTTCGAGTACCGGCTATTACGCCACACTCGCCTACACCAATTTGGCGTTAGCGTTCTTCTTGGTGCGCACGCTGAGGGTTAAAGTTCTTCCGGAAACGAGTGCGCAGACCAGCTACTACGGCGAGCAGCCTTCGACCGGCAACAAAAGGCGCATGTACTTCTTGCTTTTCGTCGCGGCGGTGCAGCCGCTGCTCTCCTGGTGGCTCTCTTTCCATCTATTAGGTAGTTCTGTGCCAAAGGCCGCCGATTGATCAAACATTGTAAATTCTGGAGGGTTAAAGTTTCCACAGAAAGTTCGGGCTGCATCTTATGAAAGAACCGTATAAGGCAGAAAAGTCCTAAATAACTAAATTATGTATTTAATTTTATTTTGTATAATAAACAAATTAATTTGATGTGGTTTTGATTTACTTGCTATTGCAAAATAACCTTTTGCATATGATAAAATGGAATTATGAAATTTTTACTTTCTTCTTACTCAATCCAGAACAAATCATCTTAACAACTTTGTATAAACTAAAACCAACTGTTAAAGCCGCAGCACCTAAAAATGCAACAACGTCCAAATTGGCAGTTTCAACGAAACTCATATCCCGAGCGGGCAATTCCAAATCTTTAGCTCCTCCGTTCCTCAACACATATTCCGTCCAAAAAACGGCTCTTTCCAAAGGAGTCTGCGGCTGGTCGTGGAACTTTCGGGAAAGCGTCTTCATGTTGTTTCTATACGCAGGATTGCCTAATATTTCCCTAATAGCTTCCGAAACGATTTCTTTGCTAATATTCCCGAAGCTCAGTCGCAAGCCTAAACCTTTATTAACGAGCTTATGAACGTTTTTGTGCTGATCTCCGAAGCCTGGAATTCCGATCACAGGCACCCCGTGATAAATAGCTTCTTGCGTGCTTAATCCTCCTCCGTGACTTATAAAAAGCTTGCAGTTCGGGTGCCCTAAGATGTCGCTCTGAGGGACCCATTTCTTGAGAACTACGTTAGGCGGCAACTCTTCGAGATCGCCCCCGAATTTCCAAATAACCGTTTGCTTCACCGTTGATAAACCTGCGAGGAATTCCTCGATCAGATCCGGAGAGAGCAAGTGTGATTGGATGTTCGTTCCCAACGAAAATAAAATGACTCCCTCGGAAGATGTTTTCATAATTTTGTCCAAATCATCGGGCAACCTCTTCGGGGGTTTAATATGCATTCCTCCAACTGGTATTATGTTCGGTGGTAACGGAATGGGGTAATCGAGGATCGGGTCGGTATTGCTAAGCAATAGGGCGATTTCTCTCTCGTATTCTTCTAACGGACGGACATTTTTTCCAAAATAACTTTGCGCAAGCTTGAAATGGTAGTTTTTGACGATAGTGTCCCGATAGATAATTTCACCGTAAGTCAGGAGAAAACTGTACAGTCTTTCGAAGAACGTCATTTTGTTAGTACTTTGGAGGTTGTAATGCGGATAATAGGAAGGATAAACGTGACTTCCTAAAGCGTTCGTTAAATAGTGAGGGATCCAAAAGGCTGTTATGGCCACAACTGGTGGCCTATTGAATCTGTCTATAATCGGATATAAACAAACACCTATGGTGTTATCAAAGACGATCAGGTCAAATTTGAAGTCTTTCGGATAGTCCATTAGAGTTTGTAAGCCTTGAGTTTTTAGAGTTAGATCACAAAACAATGCGCCCCATTCATAGAATCCATAAACTGACATGATCGGGCTTGTTTCTATTAAATCGTTCACATCAAAACCAGAATGCATACGTTGGTACATATCTGGAAAACGAACAAAAGATGGAAACAATGATTGTTATTGTATTAATTTTTATTACCTTCAGTAAGAATAGAATGGAAATTTTTATGTGTTTGTAGTTCCTTATCGGGTCCTATTAATGTAACATTGTGTCCTTTTTCCGCTAATGCAAATCCTAAGGCTCTGTTGAAAATATGATGGCTAGGAGACGGTAATGCGGTGAAGAGAAGAATGTTTGCACTTTCTGCACATTTTGTTAAAATTATGAACAAAAGCAAGGATTTTATTGTTCTTTGTATTAGAGACATTTTTTCAATGAGAACCTTTTTTGTTCTGATTTGTTTTTGATCTAATTTGTTTTTGTTCTGATTTGTTTGAATTTTAGTTTCTCTTAACAGTTAATTTGAATACAAGGACACTTTACCAATGATTGAGCATGACTGAGTGAATTTGCAGCAGTTAAGTGATAAATAGGGACCTCACTGCAGTTCAAGTATAATTTGATGTATCGTTCAAGACCACTTATGTAAATGTTTATTTAATAGAATGTTTTATTAGCACTATTTCCAAGCTGATAAGACTAGTAGAAAACAGTATATGGATGTGCATGCATGGTAGATAAATGATTTATTGGTTAGAAAAATATCTAATTATATATATTTTCATATATTTTATTAAAAATTATTATTTATTATTTCAAAATCATTATTAATTATAAAAATTATTACTATTATTTACGAATCATTATTCAACTCAGTTAACAAATTCAGGCACTTATTCTTTAAAATTTTCACTGATTCAACGAATATTACATTTGGAGGTAGAGCACCGACTGATTCCACACTAAAGATGAAATGGTCCCGAATCTTGCTCATGATGACGCTATCTTTTAAGTCTTCGTGCCGGAAGACGTTCCGACTTCCCGTGTCGTACCTTGCGTCTTTAACATTAGCGACAACTCTGCCGTCTTTGGTTTTGATCAACTCGATGACACCTGGCGAGAAACAGTTTTGCAATCTTTCCGCTGCTTCTCCTTCGACTTCTCGGACTAAGGTTACTTCCGGGAGAAGTCGATAAAAAGCCGTGCAAACCGGCGAGAACTTAGCGTGATCTTTGCCGATTCCTTTAACGGCAATTAATTTTATGTCGAACTCGTGACCGGGTCGCATTTTCGAAATCAAAATATCGCTTTCTATCGGTTTGACGTCGCTTTTCTTCAGGCGTTCTAATTGTTTTCCTATTGGAGTCCATTTGATGTGTTTGGAATATACTAAAAATAAATAAAGTTTATTGAAATCAATACTACTATATAATATATAATAAATACAAAATAACGTATGCTTTCTTTTGACATTGTTAATATCTATATTAATAATACCATTGAATGATAATACCCACACTAAAGAAGCTTTACAGTTATAAAAACAATAAAATTGATAAAGCAGATAGAAATGCAAAAGGCAGAATAAAGCTCAAGATTCTAATCGATATAACCATTCAACCAATTTTTTTTTCGATTTAATAAAAAACGTTTAAGAAACATCTAAGATAGAATTTGTGATATTTTGCAGTTACGTGTTACTTATTTATTTATTTTCCATATTTTGTAAACGTCCATCACACACACATTTACAGGTATCAGGTGAGCAAGGTAAGTAAAAATAGGACTAACTTAACTTAAATTCTGATGACTGATTTTTACATATACTTTATAAAACATTATTAGAAAATAATATCGGCACTGCCACACACTTTCCGTCGGCCATAACTTCTACCAGACGCTTTAAAGCTCTTCAAAAAAGAATTGAACTTCACTTATATTCTGACGTTTGATTTTTATATATGTTACTTAGAGGACTATTTTAAAGCTATATTTGTTGAGCCAGACAAATCGTAAGTGCCAAACATCCCCCCAGACGTAAAAAATATTCAGCCGTGAGCATGAGTGCGAGGGTACTATGCTTGCATTTTGAAGCAAGTGAGACATCTATGTGAACTGATTTCGCTCTCTTAAATTCACAGCTCGTGTTAGTCTATAACGTATATGAAAGTCCTTAATAATAACTCGAAAATATTAAATTATGTAAAATATATACAAATATTCTGCAAATATAATCTTAATACTTACCAATGTTGGTTCGATAGTTTTCATTTTCATTTCAATAGGACAAAACTTATGATTAATATTATAATTTTCAATTATTTATTTAAAATTAATTTACTGTGTATATTTAGGAAATAAATGAAGTCAGACTATAGCTCCTGAACCGCACACACGTGCTCTACATGCGCTCCATCGATAGTTTCACAACAACAAATTATATAATATCTTTACTTGTAACACATACAATTACAAATACAAGTTAGCAGCAAAAGTTCTTACTAAGGCCCAAAAGCCCCTTAAAGGGCCCTGACAATAAATTAAAATGATCAAGTGCGGCTCTGACGAACTCACGCCGCCAATTAACGAAGTTACCAAAAGATATTCCTGGGATATTA
>JAWQRP010001541.1:0-18672 GCA_033557875.1 Quadriops clusia | reverse complement strand
GTAATGAATAGAACGTGTGGTAAAAATATTTTCCAAATCACTAAGACGTCTAATAATTTTGTTTTCAAATTATTGTAATTTCGAGTTCGCTCGCCGATAAGATCAGAATTAACAATCATTAAATGCAGGTTCGATTCAAATTTTTCACTGTTTATATAACACCCGGTTGCATATATTTCGATTTATTAATACAGTAGATATTATACGGTACCCTTTTAACTCGTCGGTTTAACTTCGGACATTGCCCAATGGTCGTATTGTTACCGTGTTATAGAAAAATTCGGTAAATAAAGGCCGAGATTTTAATAGTAGTCGGGCGAGAAAATTTGTTTGCCAAGTATGGAAATGCAATTAGCTTACCTCCGCCTATTATTTTTAGGCAATGGTGCAAACAAACTTTATATTAGACTTAACTACATGCACCAGAGACAATTTTGAAAGTTGCAAGTATTTCTATTGTTTTTTAGAATGCACGTCTACATCATATATCATTTCTTCAGGTACACATGTTTTGTAAAAACAAATTAAATATTGTTTTGTTTGTGCATTTTTTAAAATTAACTTTGCGGATAATGCGCAAAACCAATACAAAAATACTTTTGAAAAGTGTTTATCTTCAGTAGAAGGGTTTAAAATTTGTTGAAATACCATAATTGTACAGGATGATCTTTTTTCAAGTTGCCTGTGGGTGGAGACCCAATTCTCACGGTCGCCAACATGATTAGCACATACAAGATGACGAGTAATCGTGTTGGCGACCCTGAGATATGTATCTCCACCCTCTGGCAACAAAAAAGACCATCCTATAGTTCAACACCAAACGTCTTTTTAATACACAATTTTCCAGTCAACCTAGGATTCATATTCAGCCGTTGGTTAACCGGGCTTTATACACCCGACCCTTAAACATATTGTGCACAAAAATTAGTCATTTAAACATACAAGCAATTTCGAACCCAAGTTAATAGAAACTCAACCAATGCGTGAAAAATTACCCACAATTTTTAATAGAAAAAGACGGTGTAGGAGAGTACTGAGAAATAGTGACTAATGTATTCTGGGATATTATACTGCTGACGCATTATAATGTCCCTTTTACACGATCAGATCAGTCCAGCATTAGTTTCAGTCTCAGTCCGACTGACGTGTAAAAACATAAATCTGAGGACTGATGCAATCTTTTATAAAGACACCGCTCGGATCGCGACTGATAGGCAATTAAATCTGGACTGAGACTGACGCTGAGACTGATCGTGTAAAACCAGTATAATACATAAACAAGAGCAGAATCTACAAAAAAAATAGTTTTCTAGGAAAACCACTCGCGGATAATACAGAGCAGTGTGATGGAAGAAACTCACTACCACACGGAGAAAAATAGAATTTTTAAAGTATGTGAAAATAGCAATCTAATGTCAAACTGCTCGTATTTTTGTTTACTTTGCATTCGCACGGTAATATTAACAATCTAATGAAGTGGAATCCAAACTCAATCTGAAATTGTTACAAGTCGTACTGTTAAATTATTCGTAATTCGAACTGATAATAATGTATTAATGGTATTTAATTCGTATGAACGTCCATCATGTTTTTAACGCGAATGCGACTAATAAGTTCGTAATTCTGGTTGAAAAGACAGTGCAGTAGTCGTCGGGGCTCAATTAAAATCCGGGGCATAAATTGTATTCGGATCAATGGAGACTGGGAATAGGAAGATGCAAAAATCATTGTATCGTTGAGTGCCAATGTAAGACACAATCAAAGGTTTAACCGCTTGAGAAGAAGGAGGGAGCCCTAACCGAGTCTTGCTAAATTTATGACAAAATGGAATGTATCAAGTTTGACTAAATTTTTGAAATCGGTTTCCATGGAAGTTTGATTTTGAGTCAGCATCACTTTGACGTTGCTGCGTACTTGGAGTTCCTTCTTTGGTCTTGGTGTCACGGAATGTTTCCATTGCGATTTGCCAGCAAGGTATGCTATCTACAGGTGGGAAAAAATTCATGCATGCGCACGAAGGTTCAATGTTGGTTCCTGCAAACGCGCTTGATTCAAATCAATCAGGTTTGCGTAAAAAAAAGTCGGATACTTTTCTAACAGACCACGTATATTTAATTAAACCATTGAATATAGAGTATATAAAGAAGGCCAATCCTAGAGCCGAGAAATTCTACTTTTTTTGTCTAGGCGAAAGTAGTGGCGCACAGCGGTGATTATCGAAACATGATGACGCAAAGTATAGTTGGTATAAAGGTTTTACAGCTACCTTTCTGAACAATTCGCAAAACATCTCTTTCTGACAGAACAATCAAAAATAGCATTCAGTGTCAGCGGTTTTGATATGCAAACTGCCCTCTATCATTGAGGTTAATATTACTTTACTAACTGCGTTGGACCATAGATGGCAACAGGTGAAAAACACCATTAAGCTTAAACATAATTTAATAAGGGGATTGGTCTTCTTTATATACTCTGCATTCAATGATTAAACTTATTTAAATGTAAAGGAAGATAAACATAGTTCCGCTTAGGCAAGCCGCGCGAATCTAATGCCGCGTGCTGCCCTCTCTGCGCGGAAAGCCGAAACTACATTTAACACGTTGTTAAAAATTTGTATTATGTTTTTGAAAATATTACTTCTGGTTTAAATGACATTTATTTTCAACTTAAAAGTATACCGTTTAATAGGAAAAAAGGTTACATTTGTTCATAAAGTGCACGCGAAATCGGTGTCATAGCTTGAGTGCCTTTGTGATCTTTCTTCAAAATGTAAAAAATGTAATTTTTTAATAGTTTTGAGAAATATACGAAACAAAAAAAAACAGAATAGATATGGGCATTCATAGGTTTTATAAGAGAGTCACTAATCTTACCGATGTAAAAATATTACTGCCTTTCTGAAGTAGTATATCCGGACGGTTTCTGGATAATTTAACTCGTGTGTATAAGAGTATTTGTTCTTATTTGATTTGATTTTTTGTTTGATGTTTGTATGTGTGTTTGATTTGTACGTGTGTTTGATTTGTACACGAGTGTGTTTGTGTGTATGTATGTATGTGTGCAGCGCCAACTTAAAGATATTGGAGCAAGTTTTTGTAGATATAATCCTGATGAACCCATGTGAAGTTGTCAGTGGGCCTCATTGCCCATTAGCGAGATTGAACCCCTCGCCCTGCGGCCTGGCGCCCCTTCGCCCTTCGCCCCCCCCCCCCCCCCCCCCCCCCCCCCCCCCCCCCCCCCCCCCCCCCCCCCCCCCCCCTCCGTCCCTCTCCCTCGGAAAGAAATTGTTTCCTGTAGGAAATGAATTAATGTATTATGCACATACATTATTGATTGCGCCTTAATGCTAATATTTCGAGTCTACGCAACAGTCGAAGCAGCCAAAGCAGAACAGAGCAGAACAGGGAAAAGCAGAACAGAATAGAATAGAAGAGGGCAGAAGAGGGCGCGATGTGAGCGGAGCAGAGCAGAGCAGAGCGGAGCGGAGAATCTATAGCGGAGTAATTTGCAGGGCTTTTGTCCTACCAAACTTTGCCTAATTTATTTAACATACGATGGCGGCACTCAAATTGGATTACTTTCAAAATGTTTGCGTCGTAAAATGTGATTTTCATGTCGCCATCTCTAATAGTTGCGACTTTAACTGATGCCTATTGCATACGTTTGGCGAATATATTTTTTAACAGTTTTTAGCAAAATAATTACCTATATCAATCTCGAATATGATCAGGTTGTAGCAAGATACAAGTGAATATAAATTAAGACCCCCTGATAAATGAACTTAAAGAGTAGTGTACGTATATACGTAATGAAATATAATTAAGTGAAATGAAGTATAAGGAATGAGTAAAGTAAAAAGAGCAGAGTTAAAAATGAGTTAATGAATCGGCGGTCGGGAGTACGCGGCTAATAGGCGAAGGAGAAAGAAAGAGAGAGGGAGCGTGACCATCATTTGATATTATGCATTAAGAGTTATTTATTTGCCGCAGACAGCCGAACCGAGTCCGCTAATGTTATAAACTATGAGGCATATCATCAATCAAATTCGCGTAAAATGGCCACAACATATAGAAAATAATAAGTTGCACAAGACGGATAGGAAATTAACTTTTTGACTTTGATGTAATGCTGCTCTGTTGCAGCTGGCGACTCAATAATATGACAAGTATTATTGATACTCTTACGGCAGTTTGCCGTGGCGGAATGCCACGCTGGACGAAGCCGAATTCCAGAAAACAAAAACTATCCGTTCGAAGGGGTGGCTAATTTTGGTTTTTGGCCGCAGCCACCACCCGCGCCCGGTCAGAACGGAAGAGGGTGCATTGTGAAGAAGGCAAGGCCTCGGCCTCGACTGGAAATGAATAGCGAATGGTTTGCCGACGTCGTTAGTTCGAAACGTAAAGTAGAGTAAAGTACAAGTGCGAAACGGAAAAGAGGAGCGTAGTTTATGTGCGGTGCGCCCTCTCCCGGCGGAACGGCCCTAAACTCGAGGTTTATTTAGCACAAAGTAATCTAAATTAATGCGTACTGATTCTAGTCAGTTTGTGTGAGATATCGACACTTTTAGTACCTAATGGAAAGTAAACATCGTTTAGAATTTCGAATTGAAATTGTTTTGTTCTGCGCTCCTCCTCGCCCCGATCTTCGTCCTCCCGCCGTATTATCCTTGTAATTGTGTCTACTTGACATTAACGACGTTCGTTGCTAATTCCAAATTGCTAATGAATGTTTGGAGAAACAAAGATATGTGCCGGCTTTTGCCGACTCTCTAATGAATAAATTATCGTGTGTTCGTAAATTATGTATTGTTTATAGGTGTGTGTACGTTCTCTTCCAACGGCAAACTCCTCCAAGACAACCTGCCATTTCGCAGCATATCTTCAAAAAGAATTTAGGTAATTTTCTCATTTTAAGTCGTGTAATTCTACAGAGGGTGTATTGATAGTTGCGTCCCTATAATAAAATCCCATTCCAGCGATAGAAATTAATATACCTATTATCATACAGAATATTTTATAAAATTCAGGACAATAAAGTTCTGAAAAAATAAAGGGAAACATGCAGATCTAACAATTAAAACGGCAAATTTGGGACGTAAAAGGTGCATCAGGAACAACTAGCCTACAATAGGAGTCGGTAGACATGATAAAAAATAATTTGGCGTGCATACGTAGCAATGCAATTATCCGAATGTTGGAAGTGCAAGAGACGGAGGGGGCGCGGGGGCGGGGGCGCTCGGGCTCCGACAGGGAACAACGGGGAACAATGTACCTAAATTTCAAATTCGCAATTTTATTTTTACAGAGCGAGCGCGCAAATTCAGAGGGAATATTCCGAAATGGCTAATTTGGAGCAGCTTTATTTAAAATAAAATTGATTTCGGTTTACCCTAGTGCATAATAAACAGTTTGTGTTATTGATTATAGAAGTCGGCACGCCGTTTAAAACTAAAATCCACAAGTTTGCCCGTTTTGATGCTTTTACTAACTGTTATTCATCGCTCTATTCACCGTTGTATATACACACCGTTTTAGTTCCGTACCTCATCTGTCCGAATTTTCATCTCTTTATCCCTGCCGTTTTTTTACTTTCGCAAAAAAAACAAGGAAAAACAATCGACAAACACGAAGCTAACACAGTGTTTTCCGCAATTATCCTCGCATCGATAATGTGATTAGTGTAAAAATATATTATTTTTATAATGCGGATGAATTTATGAAAACAGCGAATGAGGAATAAAGATTGAATGGAAACAATGTCGGTGCGCCGAGTGACCCGCGGCTGTTTTTGTATTTGCACCGGCAATTTTATTTCGAAATACATTTTCATATATTATTTTATTTAGTTTATAATAGAATTTTAAAACTTATTTAAATTAACACCCGCGCGGAATTTTTGCACCCGCAATGACGGTGGAATGTCTAAAAACACCAGTAATCCCGGATTCTAAATACAGGTAGGTATACATAATGTTTGTATCAAATGAATACCCGTAAGCAGTTTTTTATATGATTTTATATAGTGGCTAAACTGGATAGGAAATAGAAGAAGAAGAAAATCTACTTCCACGTTCGGGGACCAATTTATTAAAAACTGGAAAATGCTCATAACACTAAAAATCTGCAAGAAAATTCATACTTATTAGTTTTAATATAAACTCTAACGAATGCTACCCTTACTATTCACAAAAAAATTGAAGTATCTGCAAACATTTAAATCGTAACTTACAAATAAATAATCTGTCCTTACAATCACCAACAACATATAAATATTATTGTTCTTCATTGCTATTTCTTAACCGGAGTTCAAGCGATACTTTAATTTTTATTTTTCTGCTAATTCAAACGCCAGTTTTTTTTTAATTGGTCAGTCCAAAAAACAATTTCTGAGTAGGAGTACGATTAAATAGTTCTCTTTCCATTGGTTGAGTCGGATCTTTCGGTCTATTCAATTTCTTATGGGTATTCAACTCTTGCAGATGTTGAGGAAGAATTAGTTTTGGTGTTTTCCAGGTCCTACGTGCTTCATCGAAGCCCATTTGACCATTTCGCAATTTATACAATGCCTCATACATGTATCTTCTTATTGACAATTGTTAATGTTAATTCTTTTTGACATGCTATTGGGTCTTTAATATGTGAAAAATCAGAAATCAAATCAGAGCACTAACTCTTTCTCGTGGATACCAAGAAAACGTGTATATACTTAAGCCGAAACACAGCTGCCATTTAGGAAGTGTAAGGAGGCAAGAAGAGACAGCGTGAATATCAGTTCATGTTTCCTCAAAATAGTGCCGAATAAAGTTTCCGTAAAATTTTTTGTAGCAAACAGTTCATTAAGAGATAGATTATTTACTCTTAAAAGCAATATGCATACGCCTAATGAAATTATAACCAAAAGTTAAGACTTAAACTTGTTCCAAAAAAACGGTCCTAACGCATTCGATAAGAATTCTAAATGAATACCAGAATATAAGCGACCGAAAAGTAAATATTCATGCCGATTGTACTGTGGTTACATTAAGTTGGAAATCATAGAGGTACGATTTAGAGAACGGTACGATTTAGACAACTTTCCCCTATATGGTATTAATATCACTGGTGTCTCGTTTAAAATTTATTGAAAATGTTACATGCTTTATATTTAAACATTCAACTACAGCGAAACCTCCCTTAGAGGACACCTGTTATAAAGGGACACCTCCGAATAAAGTACAGTTTGTTAAGGCTAGTTTCAATTCGTATAAGTTTCTGAACAAATTCACCTCTCATTAAGGGACACTCTCATTAAAGGACAGGCACACTTTTCACAAGTCCCAAATGAATATTTTCAATGTATTTTTACCTCTCGTTAAGGGACACCATTTCGCGCAAATGTAAATGTAAATTATTATGAAAGAGTTATACTTCAAAAATTCTGTTTAAGCAATGGGGGCGCATTTGAGTGATCGTTGCTGAGCAAAATTCGCCTCTATCTCATATTTCGTGCGATCGCCCAAATTTTTTATCCCATTGATCAACCGGTCACTGGATGTAATTTTTGGTAGGCATTGTAGTTCTGTTTCTATCAGTAAGTAAACCTTCAAAGTCTTCAAAATGAGTTCGAATAAACGAAATTTTTTAAGTCTTCGCGAAAAAGTGGAAGTAATAAAAGAAACCGAAATTAACCAATTAAGTTTACGTGCAATCGAGATGAAATTTTTAATAAGTAAGAATCAAGATGGTAATATTTTAAAAGGAAAAGAAGACTATCTGAAGTGTTGGAGAGAAAATGGAGACTATGGACGAAAAACAAAGTTTCCAAAGGCCAACGGATTAGCAATTGATCAAATTGTGTTTGAATGGTTTAGGGCGGCACATGCAAAAAACATTCCTATAACCGGTGTTATGATTAAAGAAAAGGCGTTGGAAGTTACTAATGAATTAAAGTTGGACAATTTCAGTGTCTAATGGATGGCTAGAAAAATTTCGAGTACGGCATAATATAAGCTATAAACAAATTTCCGGAGAAGGAGGAGAAATTGATATGGTTCAAGTCAATTCTTGGAATGAAAGGATTGCTTTTCTAATCAAAAACTACTCATCAGCGGACATATACAATGCTGATGAGACCGCATTGTTTTTTAAAGCAATTCCAAATAAAACTATGTGTGAAAAAAATCAAAAGTGTAGTTCCGGGAAGGGATCAAAAGACGGACTAACAATTCTGTTTTGTGCAAATATGCTAGGTCAAAAAGAAAAACCTCTTGTCATAGGAAACCCAAAAGCCTAGGTGTTTTAAGAACATTAAAGTAGAAGATTTACCAGTTCATTGGAAATTTAATAAAAGAGCATGGATGATAACAGATATAATGTCAAATTGGCTCCAACAATTTGACAGAAAGATGGCCCAGAGAAAACGAAAAATTCTACTGTTATTGGATAATGCTACATCGCATCCAACCAATTTAAAATTAACAAACATAAATCTACCTGTATGCTACAAGCTCTAGACCAGGGAATAATAATCAAGAATTTTAAAACGTTCTATAAGCTATTAGTTTCAAAAGACTTGATTGCAGAAATAGATAATACAAGCAATGCTACTGAGTTATGAAATAAGGTTAGTGTTCTTAACGCTGTAACTTGGATAGACGCTGCATGGACTTCTGTGAAAAAGGAAACAATATCAAATCGTTTCAAGAAAGCAGGTTTAAGTGAGAACATTTGTGTGGACTCTAGATTCACCGAAGAAGATGACATCCTGTTAAGTACATTGTCAAATTTGATGAAAATGGCTCGATTAAATAATGAAATTTACATAGATGAGCTTATTAATGTTGACTCAGAATTGCAGACAAAAACTAATTGTGATGTAAACATTATTACAATCATGGAGAACCTACGTGACGAAAGGGAAGCTGCATGTGAAGAAAGTGATGAAGAATAAATAGAAGAAACATCGTTAAAAAGTTACAAAGAAGCAATAAAAAACATTCAACAATTTAAGTTATTTAGCTTCCACAAAGGTGATATGAACGCATTACGTTTGATTTCTGAGTTAGAATTGCATTTTACAAACAAACTTGTAAATAACAATATGAAACAAACCAACATTACTGATTATTTTAAAATTTAAATGTATGTTTCTATGATCAAAGTAAATGTGTGTGTTTTCACATATTTGTTTTATTTATATATGTATAAATAAAATGACCACAAAGAGTCAAATCAAAAACTAAAAATTACTTTTGAAACGGAAATATCTCCCATTAAGGGACACCTCTCATTAAAGGACAAACTAAACGACCCCGTGGGTGTCCTTTAATGGGAGGTTTCACTGTATTATGATTTATTAAATTAATTGTTTGTATTGATGAAAACCTCAATAAACGGAGACTAACGCAGGAAAAGTAACCAACCATAGTGTTTATGTTCATCATCCGTTAATATGTGAAAAGTGTAGCAGGCAGAAAAAAATGATAATCGTAGTTAATATATAAAAAGTAAGATTTTGAAGTTGGCTTGTAAAAAGAAAGACTTGAAAAGTAAATACATCTTATATGAGAATTTAAGATTTCATTCAAAAAAGTTACGTTACAAAACATGGTCCTTCGAGCCGGATAATCACAACAAAAGTACAAACTAAGAAGTTAGAAGAATTGCCATTTATTGCGCAATAATACACGGTGCTGGTCAAGAGCAAGTCAATTGTCACGCATCTACGAAGCAAGCAGTAAGGTTAATCGATTCACTGGGCGACTATAAGTAAGCACATTCCTAACACTTTAATACAACCCTTCACATACTTTTATACAATCCTTCACATATCAAATCGTTTCTATTTGTGTGAACATATCCGAGTTAAAAACTTTAATCTCTCGTCGAGCAGCCAAAAAGGGCGCACTTACGAATTTTATCAATTTTCTTGATTCACTTGATACGCAACAATTAACTAATGTGAATATAGTCAATATTGAAAAGAGATTGGAAAAGGCGGATGACTTATACGATGAATTTAATAAAATACAAGATCAAATAGACGAATTAGATTTAAACAATATAGAACTGAACGTGCATGAACGTGACGCTTTTCAAACGGTATATTTTGAAACGATTGCAAGAGCTAATGACATAAAGAAGAAAATACTGAATTACAATCACAAAAATCAAACTCTTCAAAGAACAGTAACCAGGGTCCACCCAATAAGGGTATTAAAGTAAATTTACCTAAAATTGACTTACCAAAATTCAATGGCGACTATTCGTCTTGGGTTGAATTCTATGACGGTTTCACAGCCATGGTACACAATAACATGTCACTATCTAAAGTTCAAAAACTTTGCTATTTAAAGGCTTCTTTAACAAATGAACCTGCTAACCTTTTAAAGCCTCTAAAAATGACGGAAAGTAATTATAATATAGCTTTTGAGTCGTTATGTAAACGGTACAATAAGAAACGTAGAATTATCGATACACATGTTAGAGAAATTCTGAATTTAGAAAATGTTTCAATTAATTACAAAGAAAAGGAGTGTTGTTCAAAACTAAGAAAGTTCATCAACAATCTGAAAAACAATATGAATTGCTTACAAGCTTTAGGTCAACCCATTGACAGTTGGGATGCTTTATTGTTACCCTTGATGTTGCATAAGTTGGATAAAAAGCTAACTAATGAATGGGAAGGTCAAATAAATGAGGGAGATGAAGATGAGATACCTAGATTTGTTGACTTACTTGGATTTCTGAACAAAACATTGAATGCATTGGAGAACACTGCATTTTTAAGGTCAGATGAGCACAATGGAAATGTGAGAAATAAACCCACGCACACAAAGTCATTAATTGCGATCAGTGCGAAATGTCAAGTGTGTTCTAAAGAACATTACATACAAAATTGTGAAGCGTTTTACAAAATGACGCCAAAAGAACGATGTGACAAAGCAAAAGATTTGAGGCTTTGCATCAACTGCTTGAAGATCGGACATTATGTGTAAAGTTGTAGTTCGAAAGGTGTTTGTAAGAAGTGTGCACGAAAACATCATGTTGCACATTGACTTCAAAAAGGAGGAATCAACGAAATAAAATGAAGAAGAAGAAACCACGTTGACAACTACATCGTTTCAAGCATCAAAATCACAAGTGGTGTTATCAACAGCTGAGGTTGTTGCATTCGACACAAAGGGAAGAGGTCATAAACTAAGAACTCTGCTGGATTCGGGATCGCAGTCTAGTTTTTTGAGCGAAGATGCACGTAACTTGTTAGGCTTAAAAATGAGTACTGCAAATATGTAAATTATAGGCATTAACAGTGAAACTTCAAAAATAAGCAAACAAACAGAAATAAAAATAAAATCAATACATAATGGTTTTACAGCATGTTTAAAGTGTTTTATATTAAAAAGCATAACTGGCAATTTACCAAGCAATAAAATGAACGTTAAAAATTTATAGTTTCCTCCAAACATTACTTTAGCAGATGGAAGGTTTCATGAACCACGGAAGATTGATTTGCTAATAGAAGCTGAACTTTTTTGGAGTCTACTATGCATAGGACAGATCAAACATGAGAGCGGAGTTATTTTGCAAAAAACCAAACTAGGTTGGGTAATCTCCGGAACACTGTATTGTGGTAAAGAGCAAATAAACCAACGAAGGTGTTTTTTATCACGCGAAGATCAGGAAATCAACGAAAATTTAAAGAAGTTTTGGGAAATCGACGAATTTCCACAACATAAAGCATTTACGATGGAGGAACAGCTGTGTGAAGATTATTACAGGGAAACAACGACAAAGCATGAAGATGAAAAATTTGTGGTCTGATTACCATTGAAAAACAAAATTGCAGAATTAGGAAATTCTAACTGAAGCAATGCAACATTTTGCTAGTATAGAGAAAAGATTTGAACGAGATCAAGTATTCAAATAAGAATATGCACGTGTTATCAAGGATTACATATTACAGGGGCACTTGTCAGAAGTTCTTGAAGATTCAGAAAAGACTTTTTTTCTTCCGCATCATGCGGTGGTGAAGGAAGCAAGTGAGACAACAAAGGTAAGAGTTGTTTTTGATGGATCTTGCAGAGTGCTAGACGGTCTCACGTAGAATAAAATTCAAATGACGGGGCCGGCCATTCAAGAAGATATTTTTTCAATCCTGACTAGATTCAGAACCCACGAATACGTTATTACTGCAGATGTTAAACAAATGTATCGTCAGGTATGCTACATAAAGAAGATAGGAAACTACAAAGAATTGTTTGGCGTGAAAGTCCTAAAGAGAAGCTTAAAATTTACGAATTGAATACAGATACTTTCGGCCTCACTGCATCTGCGTTTTTAGCAATCAGAAGTTTAATGGAAGTTGCGGTCTTAAAGGAAACCGAATCTCCGATAGAATCGCAAATTATCAGAAGAGATTTTTATGTTGACGACCTTCTTACAGGAAGCAAAACAAGAGAAGAAACTGAAAACATAAAAATTAACATATCAAGAATGTTAAAGGAATCAGGATTTATATTACAAAAGTGGAAAGATAACTATAAAACAGAAAGTCTTAATGAGCTTAAAAAATTCGCAATGCTACGCAAGATTCTGGGAATGCTATGGCAAAATTCAAATGACATCTTTTCATTTAGAGTAACAGAACTAAAATTAAAGGACGTTACAAAGAGGTCTATCTTATCAACTACTGCGCAGTTATATGATCCAATGGGTCTTATAGAACCAATCACACTAACCGCAAAGTTAATTATTCAAGAATTATGGCAGTTAAAACTTATGTGGGACGAAAGCATCCCAAGCGCACTACATGAAACGTGGGAAACTTTCAGGGATCAACTGAAAATCATCGAAGAAATAAACATACCAAGGTTTGCTCTTGTAGGAGACGCGGTCGAAATCGAATTACATGGCTTTTCGGATGCATCACAGCATGTGTATGGTGCGTGTGTCTATTTAAAATCAAAGAATAAGAAAGATAAATGGATATCTCATCTGTTAACCAGTAAGTCAAGAGTAGCTCCTCTGAAGACAATATCGTTACCTAGACTTGAGCTGATAGCGGCATTGCTCGTAGCTCAAATGGTAAGCAAGCTAAAAGAAAGTTTAAATTTAACATTCAAAAACTCTTATCTATGGACAGATTCGCAAATTGTCCTGTGCTGGATAAAATGTTGTTCAAACAAATATAAGATTTTTGTAGCGAATAGGGTTAGTCAAATACAGGAGCTAACTCATCAGTCAGAGTGGCATCACATCGATTCGAAACAAAATCCTGCAGACGTTCTATCTAGGGGATGCTCACCAGCTTATCTCAAGCAGTTTGCATTTTGGTGGAATGGTCGATTTTTTTTAAGATATGATGTTGAAGTAAAGGATAAAGATTTTAATAACATTGTTGTAGAAGAGCAGAAGACCACGAATTCCTTTGTAGCGGTGGAAGTATCGGAATTTCCTTTTAATCGTTTTTCTGACTTGACAAAATTAATAAGAATTGTAGCTATCAAGTGGTGGCTATCAAGTGTTCTCAGATACAGTTTTTTCCTCAAGAATATGCCAAGTTGAGCAAACATCAAAATTTAAGCAACACAAGCAGTATTTTACTATTAAATCCTTTTATAGAAGAAGATTTAATCAGAGTTGGAGGGAGATTAGACAACAGTAGTATGTCGTTTGACGAGAGACATCCAATACTCCTACCAAAGTCTGCGCACATAACTAAATTAATTTTCACACACAAACATAAAGAACTTGGACACACGGTTCCTACTTTACTGTTGGCATCGGTAAGAGACAAATATTGGCCTTTAGGGGGCAGATCTATTGCTAGACAAATAGTTCAAAAGTGTATTACCTGTTTTCGCTGTAAGCCTAGAGCTAGAGATAATCCTATCATGGGAAATCTACCAAAACCGCGAACGGCAATAATGCCACCCTTTTTCAATGTGGGAGTGGATTACGGGGGTCCAATTACCATTAAAAGGTCACCCGGTAGATGCAACATTTTCAGTAAAGCTTACATTTGCTTGTTTATTTGATTTGCAACCAAGGCAATTCATTTAGAAGCTGTATCGTCATTGACAACTAATGCATTTCTTGCCGCATTAAAGCGTTTCATTTCGAGAAGAGGTAAGCCATCAAATATCTATAGTGACAACGCGACTAATTTTAAGGGTGCAAAGGGAGAATTGAGTAAATTATATGAATTATTTTCTAACAATCATGACTTTGAAACTGAATTAATAAACGATAATATTCATTGGCATTTTATACCGTCACGTTCTCCACACTTTGGTGGTCTCTGGGAGGCAGGCATGAAAAGCGTAAAAACTCATTTAAAAAAATAACTGTAAATGCATCATTTACATTCGAAGAATTATCAACTGTACTTGCTCAAATAGAATCGATTGTAAATTCCAGACCATTTACACAGTTATCCACAGATCCTAGCGATCTAAAAGGATTTACACCATCACATTTTCTTATTAGCCGCCCACTGACTCACATACCAGAAGCAAATGTGAAAGATATTCCCATTTCAAGGCTGGACAGACTACAATACCTGCAGGAGATCACTCATCAATTTGGGAAGCGATGGTCGTCGGAGTACTTAAGAGGACTGCAGGGTCGAAATAAATGGAAAACAAACCATCCAAATGTAAAAGAAGGAGATTTGGTCTGAATCATAAAACGATCATGCAGAAAAATTTGCACACTACCATTGTTTTAAAGACTTTATTTTCATTTGAAAAATAGTTATTTATGTTTTACATAAGTTTCAAGAGGGGGAGTATGTTTATGTTCATCAACCTTTAATATGTCTTAGAAATGTGTAGCAGGCAGAAAAAAAATGATAATCGTAGTTAATATATAAAAAGTGAGATTTTGAAGTTGACTTGTAAAAAAGAAAGACTTGATAAATAAATATATCTTATATGAGAATTTAAGATTTCATTCAAAAAAAGTTACGATTCAAAACACATATTTAACAAAATATGAAACACGAATGGACTAATGAGTGGAAATCTCAGATCATCAATCCCATCTTAAAACCAGGTAAAGTCCATTCATCAATATTATCTTATGGTCCAATTGTATTATCAATTACATTCTGTTCTGAGAATGATTTTATATTATTTAAATGATCTTGCGTATTATTTATTTACGAATGAATATTTCCTTCGGTATAGAGTCAATTTATCAAACAATTTTCCTTTCCCATCGTTTGCATAGCGATTTAGATCTGAACTGCGAACATATTTGCAATGCGGTTATAATACGATCGAAATTAATCTTTCAAACCTAAAGCTGCAGAATTTGTTTGTTCTCGTATCAAACCGAAGAAAATCGATATTGAGGCCGTTCTCTTAATTACCTCATTCTAATAAGGATTAGTGGAAATGAATGCTTGCTCCAGATAATTACAATTCAATAATAACGTTCTTTCCCACCAATTAGTGGCTTTTATGGCAAATTGGGCTCTTTCCAATCTTTGTAATTTGCTGTAACTTGGAGTTATTGAAATTCCCGATTGAAACTTTGGATAACTACTATACATCTAGTGAGTGTCTCTATACTGAGTGGTACTAGAGTAAGTGTTACTATAGTAAGTGTCACTGTAGTAAGTGTAACTATAGTAAGTGTCACTATAGTAAGTGTCACTATAGTAAGTGTGACTATAGTAAGTGTTACTATAGTAAGTGTCACTATAGTAAGTGTCACTATAGTAAGTGTCACTATAGTAAGTGTCACTAAAGTAAGTGTCACTACAGTAAGTGTCACTATATAAAGAGAGTAATATTAGCTCTAAATAACAGATTTAAAGTACAGCAGCTTTGTACCTGAGTTTACTTACTGAAACGATGTACGAGTGTACCTAAAGCTTTGTTTAAAATCCTTTGTAGTTCGGAGATGAATAGAATTTTCTTCTTCAGCAGCCTTCCTTCGCCCGCACGCCCGCGCCCCTATTAGATAACATTCTCTCGGAATTGGTCGTAAGAGAGATATGCAATCTTTTCTCTTAAACATGCTGCAGATTTTAAGAGCAACCAGGATTACCGTACTTTCATTTTAAATATGTAAAATTAAATTTTAATTACGTCCAGTCTTTAGAAAGTGCTTGATGTTAGCTAATATCTTCCTAGTTATCCCAAAACGCAAAATGTAGGATTTTCCGGGAAAGAATCCTTAAGTCTTACGAGAGCAATGTCCGGAAGTTCTAGCCGGCTAATTGAGAGCTTTTGTATGAATATTCAATGCTTTCGCCTCCATTTATGCTCCGCCTTAATTGAATGACTTAAACATTCTGTAGAACAGGGCTGCCCCGTAATCCTTTATAGGTGTACAAAACGGGAACTTGGGAAAAATTCATTACAATTCATGAAGAACTAGAGAAATCACGAAGGCACTTAAGGGTACACGAATAATGATATAGAGACTTGTAACAAAAACATTCGTTTATTATCTTACTTTTTACAAAGGCATAATAAAAACATAAACTACTGTTCTATATGGTACAAGTAATACATACATAATATCAATTTGCTTATACCATTCAACGCTTATACGTAAATAAATAAATAGTTAGGTACATACAGAAAAATACGCTAGTTTTACAGCTAACTTAATACAAGGGTTCTTCATTTTTATTTACAGGTGCGACAGAACCTGAAGGACGCTGGCGAAGACCACAAGAAGCTTCTTCTCGCCCTTAAGTTTGGCGGGGTACCAAGTATTAATAATTTAAATTCAATATACAACTTTCAGGTGAGAATTGATTTTACATAATTGTGAAAATTATTTTACATTATTATGAAAATTGATTTTATATTATTATCAAAATTGATTTTATATTATTATGAAAATTGATTTTATATTATTATGGAAATTGATTTTATAAATTAGGAATAGTGGCAAGATTAATTTTGATAAAGAAGATTAATGTTTTATTTACACAAGACTTTCCAACAAAGTTGCAATAATGATTACATAATGTAGAATTGCTTTGAATATACACGGGTATAATGTAGGTATGCAACCAACTAAATTTCTTCGCCTCCTCGTTGCATACTCTGGCGAAATGGAATGTAGCTCTGTTTCCTTTAGGCATAGTCGAAATTGCGTGAGGAATTGCGTGCCTTGAAAGTTCTTTTGTTTCCAGGATAAGCCTTGGGTGTTCGGACACCTAGTCCAGCTTCAGAGAAGGATGGGCAAGGACTCGTTCCCGCTTATAGAACAAACTTTTTACCCCGACTCGCGCGAGATGGTAAGTAGTATTTCTTAGGATGGTGTTCCTTCATGCACTCTGCCTGCGCTTTATTTTTCACCCAATTGCACTTGTTGCGCGATGTTGGAAGGCAGAAACCCTGTAATAACAATAATAAAAACATTAATAATAATAATAATAATAAAAATAATAACAACTAATAATAACAACTAATAATAATAATAATAATAGCAATAATAATAACAATAACAGTACTACTAATATTAGTAAAAGAACTGGTTGCATAAATTGTTTTTTAAAAACCTACTTGCTCTTGTTGACAATCGTGCAAAGAAAATCCGGTGTCCCAAACGCAGGAATGAACCTGTCTGCCGCATTTTCCATGAGGGCAAAAGCGTATATCACAATTGCACCCATGATGGTACATCCTATTGAAACCTTTCTTTTGACGCTGCGTCAGCTGTTCCCAGGGCATGTGCAATCCGCAAAGGTTAATCCAAGGTTTCAGCTGCCAAACCTTTCCTCCAAGGACGTAACGTTTTCCACGTTCTAAAGTTACCCCGCACATGGAATCAAAAGCTGAAGTCATGACTTGTCCTGACTTCATCGCAACCACTGCCTTCTCAGACATCTTGTACTCTTTCCTTATTCTGATCTTGTAGATGTCCGTGTCGTTAAGATGGATTACTCTCTTTACCCTGGCTAACACCACTGAAATGAAAAACAAAAAATAATGTAAAAAAAATTGTAAGTGCATAACAGTATAATTTAAAAAAATGTGAAAGAAGTCTATTTATAGTTAATATCTCACTAAATGTTGAGAAGAATATAAACTTTTTAATGCTGATACCTTTATTTTTATAATAGAAGATAAAATTATTATATTAGTGAATACATTTGTAATAGATTTAGGTCTTCAAATGCAATTTAGCAAAAATTCATTTTTCAGCAAGAGTTAAGCCGTTTACCTCGTAAGTGCCAACAAATCAACAAAAGAGGATGAATTGTTTGCTCTCGACGAAATTAAATTCACTTTGTGCTCTAGTAACAAAACGTACGCGGTGTAAGGATCACGTCCAATACAAAGTGTTCAGGAATTTATAGACGCCCATAAATTTTCGCGCGGAGGAAATCTATAAAATTCCTCATCAAATTTTGCTTTTGAAGTTCTTTCAGCGTAGAGCAAATATTTTTATAAGCCGCTATAAACTCAATGAGCAGCGCACTTTATGCCTAGAAGTTCAGGAGCTGCTTGTACGTGTACATCCTCTATATAATATTTTTATGATTGCAAAGTAGCATTAGAAGCCAAAGACTAACTACGTTCGAACGTACATGATGTACAGTCAAGAGCAAATTAAATGTCCGCTTGTTTACTCGAGTCGCGCTTAGCTTGTGACCGTGCGGGAGCGATCGTTGCTTGAGGATCAAATATTGTGGCCTTTTAGACAACAGCTCAAGCATAAA
>JAWQRP010001540.1:0-18674 GCA_033557875.1 Quadriops clusia | reverse complement strand
CTCCCTTACAAAACTCATTGATGTTCTTTAAAATGCGATTTTTTCATAGTGGCGCAACCATCGATACACAATCACCATAGAAATCATATTCCTTAAAATGGGAAAATTACCGATGGACGGACGGACGGACGGACGGACGTACGTACGTACGTACGTACGTACGTACGTACGTACGTACGTACGTTACGACGGTAATTATGTTTGTTGATACACTCCTGTAATTATTTGATCCTTTGTAAGTAAGCAACGGACATGATTTCTTAGGAGGTCTAAAAAACAATGGACATTACGCTCCTCATCGGGAAAACACCCTTTGCATATTTCATAAGGTCCTGACGACTATTTTGATTTGAGTATGTAGTGATGGATTGAAGTCTCGTCTATGGTCACGAATTCATGCCAAAAGTTTTTTGGATTGTGTGTAAATATCGAGAAACATTGCTGTGAAATGTCTTTTCATCTGTGTTTTTAATCGATAGTCAGTAAACGCCGCACGCATAATGTACAATTTTTTCAACTCCAAATTAATATGTTGGATACTTTGAATTTTCTCTATTGAAATGTCTACAGTCTGTGCTGCCATACACCTTCATTCGGTTATCTTCAATGACAGTATGAAGGATTTTTTCAATCATTTCTACCGTAGTGACGTCAACTGGACATTCGGGGTACATTGTTCTTTTGTCGATAACCAATCACGTTTGAATTAATTAATCAAAAAATAAATGCGCTTCAACGCTAGTGGAGGGTGTCCAAAAACTTTGTCCAACTTGGATTTAATCTGCACTGCCGTCAACATTTTCAAATTGAAATTTAAAATTACCGCGCAAAATGTGTTTTTCTGCCTATTTACTATAACTGCTGCCGCGGTCATTTTAAATATCTGCCACAACTAATCGAAGCATCGAATTTTTGTGAAATTTGACATGAGATGGTTTAAAGAATGTCCCTCTTTGGCGATATACTTTATAGTTCATTGTGGCGCAAACTCGCGGATATTTACCAGACTTATCAAACAACCTACGTAGATATTAGTATAGATGAAATTGACAGTGACCTGAAGATACACAATTGATTGTGCAAAATGGTAATCAAATAAGTAAGAATATAATACATATCTCAACAAAGTGTCATTTTAATGAGACCATCCTTGAATGATTTTTTTATGAAACTTATTGCAGTAATCTTAGTATTGTTAATACATTTTAGTGTATGTGAGAATTTTTTTTAACTCCACCAGTATACCTATATTATAATGTGTCTTATGTTCCCTAATGAAGTTTATAATAATAAACGAAACGTTTGAATAACATAAATAAATATTTAAAAGAGTTTTGCTATGATATTTATCTTAAATTTACTGATAGATATTGTGATTTTTACCATTAGTTTTCCTATAAAATATAATAAAAATGAAATATTTGATTGGGAAAAGTGAATTTATTAAAATTTGTAAATGAAAAATGCTACTTTACCGCTTAAATCTGAAATGTAATAGAAATAACTTGCTCTTCTAAAGAGCATCCACTAAAAGACTTGATATAACTCACAAAGAAAATATCACTCGGAGCACATGGCTGGTGAACATCTGTAAAACACATGTATTCAACAGATTTTGTAGATCTATGCTACATTATAATAGAACACAGGGGTGGATCTAAAGCGACAGTCTCCACCATTTCGAATGGGATTAAGATTAAAATGATTTTTTTCTTTTGAAATAGTGCTTGCAATTGGATATATGTACGCGCATAAAAGCGGTTAAAGGCAGTCACAAGAAGTAAAATATGACGCAAAACTTAATTGCTATTAAATGTTACATTGACTTTTTACGCCTTTAGTTATTAAAGTTACCATTTATTTAAGAAGACTCCCTCCATTAATTTTTATAATCACAAACAATTTTATGCATAAAAGCGAAATAATCGGTAACCCTGGTTTAAAGTAAATAACCCTGGACTACGTATCAAATTTTAAACGGGTTATTTACTTTTAACCAGAATTACTCATTAACTGGCTTTTATGCAACTGATCCTAAGTGTTAAATACTTTTCTTTGCTCGACCTGTTTCCGCATCAAAGGCCAATCACCGACGCCAGAGATTAGGACCACGTCTTCTGGAAATTTAGTATATGCCAGGATTTCCACCTGGTCATTGTGTTCGTTAACGTGCGCGTGGATTATACCTACAACACACGGGACCCCAGGCTTTACATCGCTCCCGGACGATGAGACAATCAAACATTTTTTCCTAATCAGAAAAATCATCGCCTTGTTGGGGTTCGAATCTACGACCCCTAGCACTAAAAGCCAAGTAGACTATCCACGACGGCTTAAATACTTTTTATGTTGTCTAATAGGGATATATGCTTCATACTATGAACAGACATAATACGTGTAGGCGCTTACATCCCGGGGCCGAGATAATATATCAAACAACAATTTTAATGTCATTTATCTCCTATAAGATAAGTTATCAATACAGGATACGTTATTTATGTATCTTTTTAAAGTAAATCCGAGATTTTTAAAATTAATTTCTCTTAACCAGAATGAAAAATTAAAAATACGCTTGTTTAATTTTAATACTCATACTTATAAGTATAATGAAACAATAACTAAAATGATTATTTCTTCGTGTTGCAAAAATAAATTTTAGAATATTAATTTCTTCAGAGCTCTACAAACAAAGTCTATCATTCAGGAAACTTCAACGAATTAGTTAATTGTGAGAAGACGTCATTACTTTGTTTTTCACAGTTTATATTCTGTTTTTCAGGAGTTCCACGTGGCTTATGTATTTATTAGAATGGGAAATTCCCCGCGACCTGGCCTATGGGTTTTAGAAAAATCTGCAGATTATGGTGGAACTTACACTCCTTGGCAATATTTCTCTGATTCCCCGGCTGATTGTGAAAAATTTTTTGGAAAAGAAAGTCTTCAAAAAATTACTAAGGATGATTCCGTTATATGTAGCACTGAATACTCAAAAATTGTACCATTAGAAGGAGGTGAAGTAAGTACTAAATGCAATGTTTCATTTTTAGAAGGTACTTTATTTATAAAACAAAATAATGATGAGCGAGTAGACTTTAAAAAAATGGTTTTATTTTATATCTTTTATCTTTTAAAGATTATACTGACAAAATGTTACCTCTATTACAAAAAAAATCAACAACAATCATATATGTACATCAGAAAATATGCCATGATTGCAAAGAGGTTTGAATCCCTTAAAGTCATAATTTAAAAATTGTTTCGATATGAATGAGATTAACAATTTTGTAATATTCCAGATCCCCATCTCGTTGTTAAACAACAGGCCATCCGCAAATCATTATTTTAACTCCACTATTCTACAAGAATGGACAAGAGCAACAAATGTAAGACTTCGTCTATTAAGAACTAAAAATTTCCTTGGTCACCTTATGTCAGTCGCCAGGCAAGATCCTACGGTAACAAGGAGAGTAAGTAAAACAAGATTTTCTAAGTGTGAGAGATTACAAGTTAGTTGTTTTAGTACTTTTATTCCATAAAAGACATTAGTATCGGTGGCAGATGCATGTGCAATGGACACGCAGACACATGTTACAGAAACGGCACAGACCCACGTTTGGTTTGCAAATGCCAACACAATACATGCGGAGCAAAATGTCAATCTTGTTGCCCAGGTTTTCAACAAAAAGCATGGAAGCAATCAAATTACTTCCAACCATTCTTATGTGAACGTGAGTAAATTGAGAAATTAGCAAAATTCTCGAAGAATTTGGTAATTTCTCTTTAATACATATATTTATTCTCAAAAGAACTTATATTTTGTTAACCAAATTAAATGTTTCAGCTTGCAATTGCTTTTCCCATACTAGTGAATGCATATACGATCCTGAAATAGACAAAAAAGGTTTGTCTTTAGATATACATGGTAATTATGACGGTGGTGGTATATGTCAAAATTGTCAACATAATACTGAGGGTATTAATTGCAACAAGTGCAAGTCTAAATTTTATAAACCGTACAATAAACATTGGAATGAAACAGATGTTTGTCACCGTAAGTATCCTCGCCAATTAAACAAAGATGTAGTATATAAGCATAGGCATTAGTCTGCATTCATATGTTTTTCAGCCTGTTATTGCGACAAGGACTATTCTACTGGTAATTGTGCCGAAGGATCTGGAAAGTGTGAATGTACAAAAGCATTTAAACCACCAGATTGTGATTCTTGCAGTGAAGGCTATTACGGCTATCCTCACTGTAAACCATGTGACTGCAATCTTAATGGCACTTTAACTCATCAATGTGAAGCAAAAGATGGTCATTGCACCTGCAAAAAAAACTTTAAAGGTCCTCTTTGTAAAGAGTGTGAGGATAATTATTATGAATTTCCTGATTGTAAATGTAAGTTCAATTACTTTAATATGGTATAGAAAAACATTTTGTTAAAATAAAAAATGTTATAGCCTGCGATTGCAATCCAATCGGAATGGAGTCTTCAGTATGTAACAAAATAAATGGAAATTGTTTCTGCCAGCATAATTTTGGAGGCAGGGATTGTAGTGAGTGCAAAGATGGATTTTATGCGTATCCTAGTTGTGTTTGTAAGTTTATCAAAAGAAAAAAATTAATGTGGTTGTTATATTACACATTGATATTTTTAGATTGCCAATGTGATATAAAAGGTACTAAAGAAGGCATATGTGATAAAGAAAAGGGCACTTGTCTTTGCAAGGATGGATACACTGGTAGCCGATGTGATCAATGTATCGCTGGCTATTATGGTTACCCCGAATGTAAACCATGCAATTGTAGCACTATCGGATCTACTTCAACATCTTGTGGTGCAAACGGAAAGTGTCAATGTTTGAGTAATTTTGCAGGAAAATTGTGTGATCAATGCAGTCCAGGATATTACAAGTTCCCTGAGTGCTTAGGTAATATTAAAATTATTTAAACTATACCTCTATTAATATATCTGCAATACTTAGCTTGTCAGTGCGACACCCGAGGAGCTAACGGCATCACATGTGATAATGAAGGACTATGCGAATGTCATCACAACTTTGATGGTAAAAAATGTGATAACTGTAAAGAAGATTTTTACAACTTTCCGACGTGTGAAGGTATGAAAAATAATTTTATATAAATCAATTTCTTTAAATTTTAGCAATGCAAAAATGAACTTTAATACTCCAAAAGTGTAAATAAAGTATAGCATGTGTTAATGTAACAAAACAATACATTTCAGCCTGTAATTGCCATCCTGCCGGAGTTGTTGCTGGATTTGCTGGTTGTGGCTCAGTACCAATTGGCGAATTATGTCAATGCAAAGAGAGAGTAGAAGGAAGAATTTGTGATAAATGCAAATTGTTTTATTGGAATTTAAATACAGGAAATCCTGATGGTTGTGAGGAATGTAAATGTAACAAACCAGGAGTTGTAGCAGGATTATCTGTTTGTGATGCAAATAATGGACAGTGTACATGTAAAAGGTCGGTAATAGCAAGAGGTTGCACCGAATGTGCAGATAGAACCTACAATCTAACCAGCAATAATTTATTTGGTTGTGTTGGTATGTTTTTAATTTATTTTATTAAAGTGGGGCAACATTTTATGATTAATTTTATTCATTAGATTGTGGATGTGACGTCGGAGGTTCTATTAGCAGAGTATGTGACAAAATATCGGGTCAGTGTCCTTGTCAATTGAGAGTGACCGGACGTACTTGCAAAGAACCTATACAAGCTCATTATTTTCCTACTCTTTATCAATACCAATATGAAGTAGAAGATGGAATTACTCCTTCAAGAGCCCACGTACGATATCAATATGACGAAGACGTATTTCCGGACTATTCTTGGAAAGGATATGCAGTTTTTTCACAACTACAGGTAAAAATTTGTATAGGTCATCTAAAGTGCAATAACTTCATATGAGCTTCTACATTTTTAATACAATTTTATATTTTTCAGAATGAAGTTTTACAAGAAATCCATATAGATAAACCATCGTTGTATAGAATGGTGCTTAGGTACATCAACCGAAATTCTGATTCCGTCAGTGGAATAGTAAAGATTACATCTGACAATCCAGCTGATAATGAACAAAAGTTGGCAGTTAAATTCAAACCTGCTGCTGAGCCAGCATTTGTCACTTTATCGAGATCAGTACCTCTTGTAATGAATCCTGGTAAATGGACTGTTAGTATACAAACAGATGGAAACTTATTTTTGGTAAGAATGAATAAATAAATCTGATCATTTTTTCATTTATAATTGAATTCACTTGTACAGGATTACTTTGTCCTTCTCCCCGAAGAATTTTACTTGGCAACTATATTAAAGGAAATTGTACAGTCTCCATGCACTATAAACAATGAAACTTTATGTAGGGAATATGCATATGTAAATATTTCAAGTTTTCCTCATACTGAAGGATCTGGTGGATACTTGTCCTCAGGGAAAAATGTAAACAACTTTTATAGTGAAGAAAAGGTGAATTGAACTAATAGTAAAGAACTGTTATTGCTATTATCTGAAAATAGTTTAACAATACTTGTTTTAGCATTTGGACATATTAAAATTGTCAAAAGTACCTTTACTTGATAGAGCCCAACAAAAAATTACATACAGAATAACTGTAAATAAACCAGGAAAGTATGTAATTTTAATAAATTATCTAACACCCAAGGGTGAACTGAATAATCAAACAGTACAAGTAGAAATTTCATCTTCGAAATTTAAAGATATATCAAGAGTAGATCTACATACATGCCATTATACAACAATATGTCGCACAGCTATTTCTGATGGTGATTTACTGGTACATAATACACATGAAGACAATTTAATCAATGTGACGGTGGAGGTATGGGTTTCTAGTATTATATAAGCAATATAATTAGATGTGATATATCTTCCTTCAGGGTAAACATACCAACTTGGGCATAGTATCAGTAGTAGCAATACCATATAATGAATGGTCGTTAGACTACATTCAACCTAAACCAGTCTGCATTCGTAGAGATGGAAAATGCGTTGATTCCATTTACCCCATCCACCCAGAAGCAAAGAAAATTCGGTTTGAACAAGAAGGTGAAATAAACAACCATACCACTCTGAAATTAAGTACAACAACATATGTAAAATTGCATGAGAACGAAAATAATATCGATTTGGCTGGTAAAGTTCCAACACCAGGCTTATATATTTTTGTAGTGCACTACTATCAACCCGATTTTCCAGGTCAGTTTGTTTTAAATTTAATTCTTAATACATTTGAATGTTTGAATCCCATAATGTTGTTATATAGGAAATGAAATAAAATGTTGATACAAATTTCTTTTGGCGACAAATTTCTTACATGACAATCTTCCAATAGTAGTATCTGAGCGCTTTTATATTTATACGAATCATCTAAATATGGATTGATACACAGATACTTACTCCAGTTTTGCGATTTCTTTGATAAAATAATTACAGAGGCCTGATAGCCATATGATGATGGTTATGATCTCAAAGTTGCTTGCCTTACGGACAAGAATGAACTAAAATTTTATTTAATTTCCTATATCTTTATTACATATTATTGTGTTCACAGAATTTGAATTAGATGTACTAATTCAAAATGGAGTATTTTATGAAGCTAAGCTGCCTCTGCAGTATTGCCCTTCACCTTCTGGATGCAGGTCGATTGTAATCCAGAATAGCAAAAATAAACAATTTTCTTTAATCGAAAGTTTTGTAATATCACTAAAAGTAAGTACTAAAATATTACAAACTCAACATCTATTAAATTTTAGAATTTTCAGGAACCCGGAAATAAAAATGTATACTTAGATTATATATTAGTAATGCCTGCTGATTTATATACTGATAGAATACTAGAAGAAGAAGAGTTAGATAGAACAGGGGAATTCATAACATCTTGTGGTAACAATAACTTTTCCATTGACATCAGTAATGAAGGTAGTTATTTGAAGTTTATCATAAAACATAATGAACATTTCAAAATTCCATATTGTAGGTTTTTGCAGAGAATCAGTATTTTCCATAACAGCTGGATACAATAATGGTGCTCTACCTTGTCATTGTAATTATGAAGGTTCTTTAAGCTTCATTTGTGAAAAATATGGGGGCCAATGTTCTTGCAAACCTAATGTAATAGGGCGTACTTGCGAGGCATGTAAAACTGGTTTTTATGGATTCCCAGATTGTAGACCTTGTAATTGCCCTTCCACTGCTTATTGCGACACAACTACAGGTAAAGTGCAGTTAACTAATTCATTTTAAATTATAATGTTACCATTTGCTTTAATTGCTTTTTAGGACAAAAAATTAAATAGAATAAAATTTTAAATATGAATTAAAAATTTCACCTCTGTTATAGGTGAATGTATATGTCCTGCTCATGTAACTGGAGAACTGTGTGATCAATGCATGCCATTAACTTATGGATACGATCCTATAATTGGTTGTGAAGAATGTAATTGCAATTTACTAGGGGTAGTAGGCACTTTGCAATGCGATCGATTAAATGGTAGCTGCAGGTATGTGTTATACATTTATTTCATATATTTCACTTACAGTTTATATAGGATGGTTAATCTAATACTGCTATTGTACAGCAACAATGAAAACTTAAATCCCTCATTGTTGTTAATAGGGTAATTTAGAATTTTTTACCAGGTTCATGAAAAATTGAATATATGTCTCGGTATAAAGTATTTTTTATAACTAGAATGATTTGCAATCATATTAAACTCTTCATGAAAGAAATACTTCATTAGTTCATTTTTTATTTAGACTCTGATTTTTTTTAAATGAGAGACCGAAATCTAACTTAAAAGCAATAACATCCTCGGAAGAAATTCCATTGGTATCTCATAACGTTGAATTTTTTTTTCATGTTCCAGTTGTAAAGAAAATATTGTCGGCCGAAAATGTGATGTTTGTACACCCGGTTATTTTTACTATCCATTTTGTGAAAGTTGTGACTGCAATGTTCGAGGGACCACTGAAGAAGTATGCGACCAGGTTTCAGCAGAATGTTTGTGCAAGAAGTATGTTACAGGCCCTACTTGTGACATATGTAGAGAAGGAACATTTAATTTGCAGGAACAAAATGAGGACGGTTGCAAAGAATGTTTCTGTTTTGGTAAAACGACAAGATGCAGAGAATCTAACTATGTTTTGTTTTCGTTAGTTGATATGGACAATTGGAACTTAGTAACAATGGATGATGAAGATATAATTAAACCTTTCAATGCAAATATTGAAAAGTCTGGAGAATATGAAATCTATGTTGATTCTTTCCAAAATAGCAATGATACCACAATGTACTTTACAGTACCTTCTACATACTTAGGTAAAAAATTAACTTCCTATGGTGGATTCATTAAATATACCATAAATTATTCAACGGGCCAATCAGGTGAGTTCTAAAAAATTAAAGATAATATACAATTTTTTAAAAAGTGAAATATGTACTATACTACAGGTTATATCATAAATAGTGAACTGTCTTTTGAATAAATTATAAAGGGCTAAAACACTGTTGTGTAAATTACAGGAAAAGCTGTAGCTGGACCAGATGTTATACTCGAAGGAGCGGGAACTTACTTGCGACATTATAGTGTAGAACAACCAGCAGCGGAGGTAGAATATTTTGGCAAAGTCGAAGTTGTTGAATCAGAGTTTGTATTATCAGATGGGTTCCCAGCAAAACGGGAACATTTGATGGCGGTTTTAGTAAATTTGACAGGAATTTATATTCGTGCAACATATTGGTCATCTATGGAGGCATTTTCGTAAGTTTCTAATATCAACAACATGCCTCAATAATAGGATACTTGACTAATGTTATTTGAGGAATTTTTGTATTAATATAAAAAATTCACACTTCTGATGAATTGCAATTTCATTTAGAGTAATTATTGAAAGACTTGAAAATACAACAATATGTTGAAATAAGACATTTCTTTCGTCTAGTACTATTTTTGTAATGTTAACACTATATTTCTCATAAAATTCTTTCATTAGAAAATGCTAATTTTCAATAAAAAGTTTTATAAATTATTACAATTTTTTCCAGAATGTCAAATGTTATGATGGATGAAGCATATGCACCCGATGATCGTAATATCAACTATCAAATTGCCACATCTGTAGAACAATGCAATTGTCCGTCAAATTATCAAGGGCTATCTTGCGAGGAATGTGCCCCTGGACATTACAGAATCAATTCTAAACCAAACGCAGGATTTTGTTTACCTTGCGATTGTAACGGTCACACTGAGGAATGTGATGTCAATACAGGACGATGCTTGGTATATTTTTTAGAATTTTATTTCTGCCTATTTATAGCATTTGTATACAAATAAAATTAAATTTTTTCTAATTTTCTTTTCTTGAGTTACTTAGACCTTCAATTAAATCTTTCCAATCGATCAATTATTATTTTAATGGTTGATATTTCGCCTAACTTATGCAGACTTCCTCTGAACATCTTCCCTAAAACATTTATGATATGAAAATTGATCATAGATGTTTTATGGAAGATACTCTGCATAAGTTAGGCGAAACATCAACCAATAAAATAATAATTGATCGATTGGAGAGTTTTAATTGAAGGCCCAAGTAACTCGAGAAAAAAAAATATGAAAAAATACAGAGAAACGGGTCAAGTGGTAAAATCTAATATAAATGAAAATTAAATTTTATTAATTGTTAGAATTTTAAATATGAAAGTTATAATGTAAAATGAGTAATGGCAGGGGGTATAAAAAATTTGTTATCCAATTGGGACAACGGTCTGAATGTAACAGTACCTATATAGTAATTAATTTTTTAAAAGTTTTCATATATATTTTCTTCAATAACTTTTAATACACAAATTTGAACTAAGTTTATGTAGAATATACAAATGTTTTAGAATTGCAAACATAACACAACTGGTGATCACTGTGAACAATGTGAAGTTGGTTTTCATGGAAATGCTCTTCAAGGAACTCCTATGGATTGTTTAATATGTGCCTGTCCCATACCAATCAGTTCAAACAAGTAAGTCTCTCAATTAAAAATTACAATTTCTTATTTAACTAATAAGTTAATGAACTAGGTAGGTAAAACCATCATAAATAATTACAAGAAAATCAGTTTTCTTAACAAAATAATATTTTATCTACTTACCAATTATAATGTACTACTTGATTACAACAAAGATGCTCCGTGCTTTTAGCTTTGCCACTTCATGTGATGTTAGTGCAGATGGTGAAAAAATAAGTTGTATTTGTAAAGAAGGATATACTGGAGGATTGTGTCAATCCTGCGCTCCGGGATTTTATGGCAAACCTTATGAAGAAGGTATTTAATAGAAATATTTTACTTACCTCCCTTACAAAATATGCATGTAGTTATATCTAATTTTAAGTTTACAGAATTAGTCACATTTGTGTTTTATTTTTAGGTGACTACTGCAAATCTTGTCAGTGTTCCGGTAATATAAATCCATTTGAACGGGACTCATGTGACACTATAACTGGAGAATGTTTACGTTGCTTAAATAACACCTACGGAAAAGCATGTGCCTTATGTGCTCCAGGCTTTTACGGTGATGCGATTCAACTTAAAAACTGTCAAGGTAACTATAGAAAAACACCACAATTAAATTTTACTTAGAGCGAGTTTGAATTGACTACGAAAGAAGGATATGAAATAGAGCATTTATAAAACGATAACGTCTGTTCCAACGGACAGAAAAAAAACAAATAAATCCTCTCCAAAAATGGTTTAGCTATAGATAGCACCTAATAATCCTTATTGATCGGTCCTGCATAGTAAATGGTCATAAAACCATTTCTGATAATTGATATAAAAAACTATAAATTTTACGATGCAAGAAGTCATGGCATTGAATATAGAGTATATACTCAATGGTCATGATCAATTAAAATCAAGCACGTGTTACTAAAATATAAAAGTTTTCAGCAATGGTTAGTTGAACCTATCAAAATTTTTACAATGTAAATACATTACAAAAATGTAAAATATTGCAATGGAATAAAATGGAAAGAAGTTTAATGTTAGTAAATCATTTGTTGCCAAAGAAAGGTTACATAAAGAAATTTATGAACTTCCAAATAGTCCTCACTGCCCAATAATTTATATTTCAAGAGGGAAGTTGCATTATTTCAAAAATTAAATAATGTATCATTTATAACTTTTTATATTGCCTCACAACCGGATGTAAAACCTATTAACTACATAGCATTTCCATGCTAATTAACAGGTTTTACACCCGAATGCTACAAATGAATATAAAAAAATGCGCATTCTCTGTTATACATATCGAGACTGATTCAGATTTTAACCTCATACTTTGGGAAATGTGTTTTATTCCACATTAGATTGGATTAAGGAAATATCATAAGAATGTGCAGTTTAGCCTAACGGGATATCAGAAGGTATCTGGACAGTTTTTGAAATGCAAGAACTATCACCAGATATAAATGGATTTATCATTTCTGTATTTTAGTACGTTGTAATGTGTCCTTATTATCGTTTTTAATCAAAACATTGAATATTTTCAAAATGAAGCTAACCAAAAGTGGGTACATTCAAATACGAGTATGTGCGATGTTGAATTTAAGGCCAAAACTAAATGTCGTCAAACATTTTTTGAACGAAGCAATCCCATGAATGACTGTCTATTCAATCATAAATCGGTTTGAACACAATCTCGCAGATGCTGCAAAACCAAAAACTGGCCACGCATCAAAATTAAATCGAGCTTCTTTACGAAAATTGAAGAAGGGAGTTGTCGAAAATATAGGAGACACAAAATCAACTGGATTGTAAATTCAACGTTTCACAATCAATAATACTTGCAAATTTGTCAAAGGCAAGTGCGAAATATGTAAACATACAAAATTACTGAAATATTAGAAGAAACTACTTGAAGAGACAGCTGAAAAGAGTGAAAAATTGAGAAAGTTTATGAAAGGATGTCAAAAAATTTTGATCATTGGCGATGAAAAATATTTTATAGTTTCAACTTCTTCCTCAGCTGGAAATAATAGTTTTTGTTCTGAAAACCTTCAGAACACTGCAGACAATGTAAAATATGTTGGAAAGAAGAAATTCGCAGAAGAGGTCCTTGTTTGGTTGGCCATCTCGAAGGATAGTTTATCAGAGTCATTCATCACACCCACCAAGGGATCCAGGGTCAATATTGACAGTTATATACAAATTGTCTGTCCAAATTGAGAAAACTAATCATAGAAAACAGGAGGAAACATATTTGGATATTCCGGCCTGATCTTGCGACTTTGCATTATGCAGAAAATTTCACTAACTGGTTGCATGATGAAATATCCATTTTGTTCTAAAGGAATTTAATTCAGTCAATGTTCTAATGATCCGTTCTATTGAACATTTTTATTGTATGTAAGTTTCTAAGGTCTACGCAGGTGCTTGGGAGGCTAAATCATGTAAGCAGTTGATATGCAGAATCAAGATGAATATCAAAGAAATTGATACATATAACCTTAATTAAGCAGATGATGAATGGCGTTGAAGAAAAACTTGAGAAAATTGCGGAAAATATACCATCCGGTATTATTTCAATGTGAAAATTATTATAATTGAAATACAATTTCATAATCTAAAACGCTAAATAAAACTAATTTTAATAGAACAAAAATATTGAAATTGCAAAATTTGTTTAGATACTTTCCGATAATCCGTTATTGATATTATAAATCAATTGTTATGACCAAAAAGGATCAAGAGTCAATTTGCACTTACCAATTATTTTAATCAATTTAATAGTACTGTTTGTCTATAAACTTTACCAACATTCTGTTGTATTTCAGCTTGCATTTGTGCAGAATATGGAACAGATTATTGTGACAGCTTTTCAGGAACATGTAAATGTAAACCTAATGTTGAAGGCGAAAAGTGTGATAGGTGCGCACTTGAACATTATGGATTTCAGTCAGGACAAGGTTGTACACCTTGCAAATGTGGAGTAGCATCTACAAGCAAGTTTTGTGACGATGTAACGGGGCAATGTAGGTGTAAACCAGGAGTCACTGGTCGTACTTGTAATAGGTGTGCGGCAGGCTTCTGGAATTACACTACAGAAGGTTGTGTTCGTAAGTATTGTTTTGACACTATCAAAAGCAGTAATATAAAACAAATTTAGAACATAAAATTTATTTTAAAACATCATACCAAGTAAACCTGAATAAACAATTTAACTCTAATAAATATTTATATTTAGCATGTGAATGTCGAACCCAATATTCTCTTGGATATGGTTGCAATGAAAGAACGGGACAGTGCGAATGCTTACAAAACGTAGAAGGTGAAAAATGTGATCACTGTCCTTATCGTTGGGTATTTGTGCCTGAATATGGATGCCACGAATGCAATAATTGTACTCACCATCTCTTAGATACTACTGATGACCTCTCCACATTAATTAATCCAGTTATTAATGAATTTGATGTAAGTATAATTTGTTTAAAAAGAAGAGAATTCGTACTGTTTCTGATTATGTAGTCAATGCAAGGTGACTTGTTTCGCTGTGACCCAAGCATTTTCATACCTTCAAAGTCAAAACATTGAAATTGTAGCTTACTTTGTATAAAATTTATCAGTATATAAGTAAAACTAAATATAAAAAAATAGTGGAAACTATGATGGTACACATGTAAAATTTGTTATTTTATATTCAGTCGGATGAAAACATTAGTCTGAAAAAAATGAGCTATTACAATGAAATTTTTAAAACCCGAAGATCTCATTTTTTGGGGCAACAGCTCAATTTATCAGAATTGTAATTTTCATCCAACTGAATATAGAACAATAACATATTTTATCCATTTCAGTTTACACTTTTAATTTGATACTAATTTTTACACATTGCATGTACCGTAATCTAGGTAACTGCGAAACATGTTGCCTTACAATTAAAAATACTCAGGAGTAGTACAAATTTTCGTTTATATAACTACGTAACAATATTTCTCCTGACCTTAATCCTAACTATAATAATTATGATTTGTATTAAATGAAGACTAATTCAGAAACATTCCTTCTAGTCTAAAGACTCTGGGTACTTTACAAATAGAAGATTGTCACATATTAATGATACAATTCAAGAATTATCTCCAATTGTCCATGAACTGGATCCAAACGAAGTAAATTTGAAACCACATATTCTAGAATTAGAAAGTCTAGAACAAGACTCTAAGAACGTAAATCGAAATGTAAGTATTGAATATTAACACACAACTAATACATAATCTCTACTCTAAAAATGAATCTTTTTTCTTAATTCTTAGTTAATCTAGTTTATTAATATTGATTTATTATCGCTTTTTCAGGCCAATTACTCTTTGGAAAATAGTAAAAACATAGACTCTGAAGCAGAGAATGTACAAACAGAAGCACTAAAAATTCTAGGAGGGATTCAAGACAATGCTGATTTAGCCCGAATAACTATTCAAGACATAGATCAATTGTCGATAAATTATGAACTAGGCGAAGGCCCAAAAGTGGACTCCGCTGTTTTGAAAGCACAAAGCATATTAAATGATATGAAAATGAATAAGTTGACAAATAGAGATTCAGATTCCAAATCACAACTTGAGAAAGTTGATAAACTCATATCTGCAATATTGGAGTATAAAATTCCCGTAGGTGATATTCAAAATGAAATCCAAGATACCAAGGATCATATCAATAATTTGAACCAAAAATTAGATGATATCTTCAATCACACATATTTTTCATTGAATAAAGCTCAAGAAGCTCCTTTACTTGGTAACAGGTGAGTACAATTTTAATTACCATATTTTACGGACTGTAAGATGCTTTTTTTTTCGAACATTTTTTGTCTAAAAATGGGGGACGTCTTAAACAAAGAAGGTTTCATATTGTTCAATTTTTGAAGCAGAAAGGTTCCCTGCGACAATAATAGTCGATGAGTCCGTAAAATACGGTACCTTTTTATAGAAAGAAGTTTGAGTTGTCCCATATTCTTATTTCACTACTAGAAAGCTAATCTGATGCCTCCAAACATAAAAAACCGTTTATTTGAGGGTACAATGAAAATATGATATCGTATGTTAATTGTATAAAGGTCGGTCAAAGAATAAAATATTCCACCCCTATGGTAATAGGCAACTAAACAGACATTTTTAGCAGGGCCCGTATTTTCAAACCATTCGAAGCTGTTCGCATTCGTATGTGACGTCAGTTCGAATTGCAACTTCAGATCGTTCGAACATGATGTCACGGAGGAATGCGAATCGCTTCGAACGTTTTGAAAAGTCCCTACGGTCGTCTCGGGCATTAACCAAAATTCTCGGGAGCAATACGTTATCTAACTCCCTTGGTGCATAAATAACTATTATTTCATAATAAAATATTAACAAAGGATTGAGAATGTCCTGAAATAGAACAATATCACTAGTCCTAAGATATTCTTTTTTCCCTAAGCAAAACTAGTCCTAAGAATAACCATATCAGGAATTTTGCCTTTTATTATTAATTATAAATAATGAAATTCTAAACTTTAACAAATGAATTCCAATTTCTGAAAAACCCGACAAAGTTCTGGCATTACACTTAAGGGGCGTAATATTTTCTACTGCGCCCAAGGCTTTAACTTACATGTACTTGAAACTGTCATAAGATCAAATTGTTTAGCATTGAAGAAGAGATTAATATCAATTTATTTTAACTTATCTAATATGTAAAATCCTTATTCTGTCTGTTTGTGGATGGGTGGATCTGTCTGGCCGTCCATAACGAAAACTACACTGATAAAAATATCAAAATCAAATATCAGTTTGTTTCCAATTCATATATACAAGACAAATAATAAATTGCATGAACATACAAGGTGTTTAAATAAAACAGTTTTATAAAAAATTCAAAATTCATACCGCCTCTTTGAAATAACACACATTACTAATTTCTAATGCCAGTGTTTATACATTTTTTAGTCGGCGCGACATGAAAGGATATTGGGTTGTATAAGCATCATATCTATACTGTTTTAGTTCCTTGCTTGTAACCACTTCGTCAATATTACACTAGATGGTGTAATTCTTAAGGACAGTATGTGTACACTATATATTAAAGAAGCGGTATGAAGTTTGAATTTTTTATAAATATATTTAAACACCCTGTATAATAATGTAAGGCATCCTATCTTATTTATTGGTGAAACTCTTAAAGCACATTCGCAACTTTAAACGATAAAAAATGTTTCAACAACTAATAGTTTGTAATGTCAAGCAATCATTTTTCTCAGGGGAGCGAAAAAATTTCCCAAAATGTCGCCGCTCCGTCGGTAAGGGCTTTGAATAGTGGATAGTTAGGTTAACTAAATAATTAAATGTAATTTGTGACAGCACAAAATCAAGATATTAAACTAAAAAATTCGATGACACGACACCGTCGATCACGGCCTTGAATAGTAATAAATTAGGTTAGGTAAATATGTCATTTGTGACAGCGTCAAAAACCATTGCTTCAAGTCTGTAAATTAAAACGGGGCGTCTACCAAAGGACGCCAATATTGAAAAGAAGAACTCGACAGTAGTAGCAATAATCTATAAGATCAGGACAATTCCTCAGCTTCACAATCTTAAAAAATATATATTTGCCAGAGAAGGAGTCCAATTGAGAATCGCATACGTACTAGAATCACCCGATTTGCAAAAATCTGGCTCCCGTCTAGTATTTAATAATAAGTAAATATCATCTGTGACAGCGTCAAAACTCAAAATATTAAACAGTATTTTGGTGTTGTTTAGGGTTGTCCGAGTTTAAAACCATATCTTTAAGTATGTAAATTAAAACGGGGCCATCCACCATAGGATGCCAATAATGAAGAGAAGTAGTAGCGACAGTCTATAAGATCAGGTGAATTCCTCAGCTTCACAATCTAAAAAAAAAAAAATTTGCAAGAGAATTGAGAATCGTACACGTTCTAGTATCACCCGAAGAAATATTAATATTGACGGAAACTAATGAAAATAGCAATTACGTAAAACAGAAAAAACTTAGTCTTCCCTCTTCATAAATTTTAACTACTCCTAACCTACTTGAAGGATGGGTACGTCTGCTAGTAAAAAATAAAATTTGTAATAATTTATTACAAATTCAAACACCTAACAACAAAATCTTGTAGCTTTACAATAAAGCTCATAAATCTTATTCGATACCAGATAGGAGGTTACTCTAACAATTGATTCAAGTAGAAAACATCTGCATTTGTCAGACTCACTTTCTGAAACTTCGTCAGCGCTGTCAATAGTTAAAAGTCATTAGAATTTTACATATTTTGCCTCCCAAATCATCTTAACATGTAATCAATATTTTCTCCAGAATACATATGTATTCTGCTCAATTAATGTTTGTCAATTTTTTTACTTTCTCGCAGAGAAAGTATAGTGATCATGCGAAAAAAATTTTTTGAGATTTTGATGATTCTCGACGTTTTGGGCGATTTTGAGTCGATTTGGCCCTTTTTTGCTTTTTTGTCTGTCTGCTGTGTGTGTGTCTGTGTGTCTGTGTGTGTGTAAACACGATAACTCAAAAACGACTTGAGCTAGATCGATGAAATTTGGTATGTAGTCATTTGAGCTAAAAAGTAA
>JAWQRP010001539.1:0-18676 GCA_033557875.1 Quadriops clusia | reverse complement strand
TTGTAAAAACTAACATTTATGTATTCTAGAGTCAGCAAGTCGAAAAGTGAAAACGAGATGAATTTGGGATAGTTGTGGATCATATAGGAAAACGCTAAATATTGTGAAACTCATCCTTGAATATCGATATATAAGCACAATCAAGGTTTTACCCGTTTGCGGACATGTCAGAGGGAGGGTCGCAGCTATTTTGACTTGCACGAGGGCCCCAGATAGCTCCGATAAGCCCGGCCCCAAAGAGAATCTTTGACAAATTTAACGTTTACATGGCAACCGTCCTCTTACGTTCTGATAGCTTTCAATGCATTAAAACGTCAGATTGACGGATAGTCAAATAACTGACAATGATGTCTTCTTCTTATATTTTAATTGTCTCATTGCCACTAGGCAGTACTGAAACCAGAATTGTGTGCTCAAAAAACTATACCCGTTCTACAGGGAGAATGGATTTTGTGAAAGCGACTGTAGTTTTTACCAGTCTGTGTGGTGCCTACAGCCACATGAAATTTCCTATTGTGTGATTGATTGATATTTTATGTTTCTTTTTTTATTTATGTAGTTTTGACATATATAGCATAAAAATAAGCTTCACTTAAAGAATAAACATTTTTATTTATAAATAAGTATTAAACCCAGCAAGCTGATATTGTAAAATATTATATTTGTATATAAATTATAAGATACTTGCCAACATTTGCAGACCACTACAAGTTTCAGCCCACTCTAGGGCCATCATCAGGTAGGTGAAGAAATTTGGATCTCAAGAATTCTGAAGAGATATTTGGATCTCAAGAATTTTAATTTCTTCACCTACCTGATGATGGCCCTAGAGTGGGCTGAAACATGTAGTGGTCTGCAAATGTTGGCAAGTATCTTATAATTTATAAACAAATATAATATTTTTATTTATATTCATATAAAGGGTACGGGACTTTAACTTAAACGAGAACGGGACTTGAAACAGGAACGAGGTCGGGAAGGAGAATGAAGTAAAATAAAATGAAAGTAAATAAAATAAATTAGAATTAAATTAAAATAAAATAAGAAAAGGGCACGGGGCTTTAAGTTAAACGAGAACGGGAATTGAAACAGGAAAGAAGACAGACAGGAAAATAGTGTAAAATAAAATAAACTATAATTAAATTAAAATAAAATATGAAAAGGTTACGGGACTTTATCTTAAACGAAATCGGGAACTGAAACAGGAACGATGACGGGAAGGAGAATAAAGTAAAATAAAATTAAACAAAATAAATAAATTAGAATTAAGTTAAAATAAAATAGGGGATAGGTACTTGAATTAAAACTAGAACGGGAACGGAGACTGAACCGGGAAAGATGACGGAAAGGAAACTAAAGTAAAATAAAATTAAACTAAATAAATTAAATTAGAATTAAATAAGGAAAGGGTACGGTATAGTACGGGAAATTAGTTGGGAATGGGAACTGAACCGGAAACGAGAACGGAAAGGGAAATGAAATAAAATATCTTGAAATAAAGAAAAGTAAAATTTAAAAAAAGTAAAAATTAAATTAAATTAAAGTACTGGAATGGTACGGGACGAGACGAGGCGGGACGAAACAAGAAAGAGATAAAGAAATAGAAACCACGAGGAAAATAAAATATATAATCTATTAAAAAAAAAGAAAAAATATTCTTCTGATTCAAACAATGGCTTGGCCTCTCTTTCCACTTCTATCATGTACACTACACTCTTGCCCCTTTGAAAAACAACATTTACTCAAAGTGTCGTTCGAAGAACGACGGGTCTGCTAGTATCAAATATAATTAAAATATTGAATATTTATATTTGTAGTACATATTACACACTTCATTTCGGAAACTTCTTTTGTCCGCTAGATATATGTATGAGTGTATAAAAATGCATGATATATATGTGCACTCTTAAACAATATGACGTCTCATCAATCACAAAACAGTTTTAAGAAAGATCATTATTAAATTTAACACATAATTTCTTCTTCACCAAAGTGAGTCCAAAGAATTTAGAAAAAAATTAATGAACACTTATAATGATTTCATATTTGTACGTATTATCACTTCATGTTTTTTTTTTTAATCCCTTCTTGCAAGTATTCGTTATGTAAGCAATACATATTAATCTTGCTCGTAGAGCCAGTTAATGACAGTCTGTTAATTAATTTAACCATCGAATACAACGTGAGAACGGTATTTTAATCCTGTTTCATTTGTTGCCCATGTTGTTGTGCGAGAGTTAAAATAGTCAGCGGACTGCCGCAAATCCTCTTTACGGGCAATCTTTTAGTCCCTTAATTTAAAATTTGTGTTATATAACTGACAGTCAGAATGCAACGACTTACCACAAGGAAAGCCAAAATGTTCACAATATTATGTATATTTTTGAAAAATGGAAAACAACCAATATATATATATATATAATAGATTCAAACGATTTTAAAAACATTAAACGTTAAACGAATAGGATTAATAATTTATTTTGGTTTCTGTTAGTGGTGGCTCCGAGTGCCAATGTTATTCAATTTACAAAAATCTGACTTTATTGTAAAACTAAACTCAAAATCATGGACGCATAAACATCTTGCCGAGTGCACATACATACATACATTCTACAATATACCCGTGTACATCCCATAATCTTACTGTATACACAGAATAATCTTATATATTGTTTATTAATTTAATATTATTTATAGTAATGTAATTTGCAATACATATTTGAATCAGTAATACAGATATTCCTTTTGTATGATTCCCAAACACTGGTTCATATTACTACGAACTTCGTTCAGCATCGTGTTCACCGTATTCATTGTATTTTTGTCCTGTTTCTAACCTCTATCTTCTTTATCGTAGAATATAAACTCGATCAGCAACGGCTTGATGGCGACAACTTATTTCAAATCTATGATCACAGGCACTTGCTTCTTTGGCTTTTAATACACGTCTATTATTTTTTTCTGCTTTTTCTTTGCATAACACTGGCTCCTATAACATTTACGTATATGTGTATTCCACACTTCTTGATTTTGTTCCATCACATAACCTCACTTTTCGAAAATTCGCCAGATTGCCTCTAAAGTTCCAAAATGGAGGACTTTAACTAACTGTGATTGTATAATTTACACGTTTGGCCCCTATTTAGGCCTCAATAGGGCTCTAAGACGCCTAACTCGTTCCTTTCAAAAATGACAGCGGTGTAGATGATAAGCCGCCTGCGCTGGAATTTGAAACTTCAAAATTCCGACTTTCTGTCTATACCGCGTCCCTTTGGTACGAAACAAATTATTCGCTAAAATAAACGATTAGAGCAAAACAATAATTTATTTAGTTGCTTTTTAATTTGTTGATGCAAGTACTTATATTCTCCATTGCAAAACTCATTGATGTTCTTTAAAATGCGATTTTTTTCATAGTGGCTCAACCATCAACACACACTCACCATAGAAGTCACACTCCTTAAAATGGGAAAATTACCGACGGACGAACGGACGGACGGACGGACGGACGGACGGACGGACGGACGGACGGACGGACGGACGGACGGACGGACGGACGGACGGACGTACGTACGTACGTTACTACGGCAATTATGTTTGTTGATGATAATATGTAACATTTAGATGAAACCGATTGCCTCAAGAATAAAATTTAAATTTACTCAAGACTACTACAACACCTTTTTCCCATATAAAATCTTGTCCTTGAATCCGGAAATTGAAACAATATTTTCGTTAAAAATATTGATACAAGGAAAATTTATGAATAGAATTAGCATACTTCTGTACATACTCACTAACAGTTTAAGAGCTGATTTTGTACTTTTATGTTTGTTCGTACTTTTATGCCAAATATTTATTACTCCTGTTATGAAATATTGACATAAGCTATTTGATGTATAACAGCAATATCATTTTTCTTTCGCACATGTCAATAAAAGGTAGCATACCCCTCGCTTTGATATAAAACCAAAGCAGAATTTTAACTAAATTTTATTTTTAAAGCTACTTTAGCTAAACTTAGATCCTTTGACGTAAATAAATAGCCTGTTTTTCAGTTAATTATAATGACTCATCCACTTAATTTCAAAAACTATAAACTAGAAAATACCGCCATATTTCTGAAAGATACATTTACAACAATTGATAACGTGTAGTCGCAGAATATCTCAAAAATTTTGGCAAACATGGATTTTACCACACTATTAATGAGAAGCCCAGATCCCGATTTGAGGTTGTTCGTCCCAGAATAGAGATGCAAATTCTTGAATCTACATTGTATGGAAATTTACTCTAATCGTCTAAATCAATGTTTCTGAAGTGACGAGGAAACTGTACAATCATAGGGTTGAAATTCGCAAAGGGTTGCCTAAAATACTGAAAATTTCCTTCCCATGTTATTCTTCTAACTAATGTGAGCTCGGAAATAAAATCTCTCAAGACATCGCGAAAATTATGAGACCGTCAAAACAGCTGATAATAAATTACTAGCATGTACTTTCTCGGATTTAGTTCATTTATATGTCTGGTGCAAGACAGGGTTTATATGTGCTAATAAATGTTTGGATCCGACAGAAAGCCAATTACCTTTCTTTATAATTTACTTATTTCACTCAGTTTGTTTGGGATTGGTCTTCTCATTTACCTGTGAGCCACATGAGACATCTACGAATACCAACATAATTTAAGCTGTTTTGTCCCATAACGTTTCATTAAGTTTCTAATTGTTTCCCTAAATGCGGAAATGTATCATTAGGCGTATTGCTGTTGTATTTTGAACATGTCACGAATTTCCATTTTCATTAAGTGTAGCCACAATACAAACATGAATGTTGTGTGTTTAACTTCTGTGTGTACATTGCATATTATGGATTATATTCACGAGAAATTCCGTCATTGCGAACTGTCCCTTCATGTCCTGTCATATTATGTAGGCGCAATAAAAACCCAGCGTTTTGTTAAATATCTACTTTTACAAAACATTTATATCTGAATACTGGAAGTAACTCATGTATTATGAGTATTCAATCAATAACCTAACTAACATCTTTTTATTCCAATTTTTGACCGTAGATTTTTATTTTAAAGATGTTCTGAATTTAACTTACTGAATGTCCACAATTAAACTAATTCTATAATCTTTTACATTTAGTAAAATTGGATTAATTAAAGAATGGAAAACAAAACTTGGGTCGCCTCTATTATCAGTCAATCAACTTCCGCTTTGTTTTATTCTACTGGATTCTATAGTTGCGACTGCAAAAAAAGTGCGAATGTTTTTGACGTTATCACAAAAAAGGAATATATTATAAAACTTTATCATTTATCCTATAATGGAAATCAATTTTCATTTGTAACGTACGACAATTGCTTCATTTAATTTACCTGCAATTGTTAATTTTATTTAACGAGTTAAGTAAATATGTTTGCGTCATATCGTTAAATTGTTCAGGTTATAAATCATTATTTACAGTTCGCTAATTGCGTGTAGGCATAATAAAGGGGATGTGGATTTGCAGTTTTGCTTTTATCCGCAAAACAGGTAGCAAAATCTGGTGCTATTATACAATTTTTTACATTTCAGAATGAAAGCACCCGCGATATTTTCACTTTAAGGCAGAGTCTATAGAAGAAAAATTACATAAAATTAAACTCATAAGTAAATACAAACACATTAAACCCGCTGAGTATGGGAAACTAAAGTCATTCCAGCTGTTTTGAAACAAATCCACCTTTACTTTAGTAGCACTTTCAGGTAATTTTATTTTAAAGGGTGCCACCATTAAACCTTTGGCCACGTTTTCGCAGGTGACCTGGTCCTAAAAACAATATTTTGCGTTGGAGCCCCTAAAAATGGACCCTTGTTGAAAACAAACTTAACTTTGCATAAATAACTCTTAATTGCAGGGGCGATATTTACAGAAGAGCAGAAGGACAGCGCTACAGAGCTTGCTTTTAAATATGCCGTCTACAAAATCAACAGAGAGAAGACCTTACTGCCACAAACGTCTCTGGTCTACGACATACAATATGTGCCAAAGGACGACAGTTTCCATGCCAGCAAGAAGGGTAAGTGCTTTCATCCAGGCCCAATAATATTTACTTTTTAATAGATCTCTCCTTCATGACCTGATATGCGATAGTTTAATTGAAGCGACCATTTCTCCATAATATTAGCCAGTTGATCTATATTGAAGTTAACATTTTAACACTTTCAAGACGGATGAAAACGGATTACTTCCATTTATCGCTTGTTTATTTTTACTTCATATAATGAATGTACAATATTTACGATCCAATGTATTGATGCTTTTTATTGTGTGGGTTTAGAAGAAAAATTTGAAGTATATTTATTTATAGCGCATGCTTATTTCGAATATAACAACAAATCGTAAATTGATCATTCATTATTGTAAATATTACGAAAACCATTCTCTACTGAATCAACGCTGTGCCCAAAGTGTGTAGTTAGGTATATTATACGAAGTCTTATAAATTTATTTTGAGGGATTACACTCAGGTAATAAGCAGTTTCACCAAAATCTATAACCGACCCTTTTATAATTAAAAACCAAAGCGAAAGAAATATCTCATTATCGTAAAAAGAACTGATGTATACGTATACCTTACAATGTTTTATAACAAATTTATCAAAAATGTTTACTAGAGAAAGGTTATTTATTATTTTGATAATTTAATCAGTTTCATTATATTTCGGAGAAAGTCAAGATTTCCCTATTACTATGAATACATTATTTCGTAAAATTTATAATGAAATAATGTACATAAATTGCGGTAGATTAATACTGTTTAAACATGCAACGATGCTAGTTAGAATAATATGTTAAATGAACATATTGGTGTCATTAAACGATAGACAGCCAGTTAATTAAAACCTTTATTTTATTTAACTTCAACAGAATAACTTAAACGTACGTACATATGAATTGTTCTCAAATCAATAGCAGCTTTTGATGTTTTAGTAAGGTTTAACTCATTGTAAGTTTGCTAACGACCCATCAAGTTATGTAAATGGTGAAAACGCTTCATAATCTCTTTAATGTCAAATACAAAAGTGTGAGGCGCTCTTCAAAGGACTTCAATTAATTTCAGATTAAAAACGGAAACAAGAGGAAAAATCGTTAAAAATATATATTGTTTTTAAAGCGCTCAATAAATTGAGAGGATAATTATGTATTTGTGTACCTGGGTGATCTCAAAGTTTATATTTTTAGTCTATAAACTTTATTTTAAAATGGCTTAATTATTTTTTAATTCTTCTCTAGGTCGTCCTTAAATTTTTTTTCGTAACATCATCCTTTAGGATACGCCAATTTAAAAATTAATTCAATCTTCACTACTCAACATTCATTAAGAGCGTTCGCCTTCAGACTCAAAATCAGAATTTTCACTCTAATTGTCTGCAATATTTAAAGATCGTGACATGCTTTAGTACATAACCGAATTATTGCTCGTTATTTCAAGTTGTCTCCGTGTTGAACGTTCATTCGGTTAAAGTGACTTATGAATGCGTAAGAAGTTGGACGCGAATTTCCTGCAGCTGTCAGCATGGAAACAAGCTATTGCACTAGCTTACAGCCCAAACGGAATTAAAGCTGTGAAAACTAAATAAATCAGGGCGCTCTGAGTAGTACATTCAACGCAATGAGTGACACGAATCAAAGATGAAGGCAATAAATTGCAGGCACAGTATTCAGTGGCAGCTGAACTATACTATAGTCGCATTTTCTTTAAATTGCGAATATGATCCAAATATTATTACATATATGGAATTATTTGTAAAGGACACCAGTAATATTCTTCATTTCATAAATAATATGTTTGTGCAAATATGATATATGCGTTATTTAGACAATAACTTAGAAGATGCAGTTAAGATCATAGAGAAAGCATGGTCAATTATAACGATATCAATTGCGGCAAAACTTAAATCAACATAATTAGTCAATTTATATTCTATGCGGGAAAAGAGAATGCTCCCATTATAAGTAATAATTTTGGGGTTCTACAGCGTGAGTTTTCTCGCTAAAACCATTTCCTCATTTTTTTCCTCATTCCTCATTTCATAACCTTGGCAAATTAAAACTCGTTTATAGTCGAAAACTAAATATGTATCAATGCTGCAATATTAAACTAACTAATTTGGAAATGAAAGAAATTTAATATTTCATTATAAGAAAGGAAATGCCCCGTCTATAATTAGGAGCGTTAGTTAATAACACCCGATAAAATTTCACAATTAAAAGGAAATTGATTTTGTTTCCTTTAACAAAAAACATAATTGAAAGCTAATTAAGTATATAGTTACACATTTTTATACAAGGGAAGCTATCTTGAAGCAATGTATTAAAATTGATCGATACGTTCAAATGCTACTTAATAGTATATTAAGTACACACTCAACTATATTACTATATTATATTACGGCTATCCAGAACTTTCCCGAAGTATACTTGCGTAAATTCATTATTTGCTTTTCGTATAACTGCGAGTTACTAATCAGTAAAACAAATTCAATAACTTCTCTAAATACAGCCTAATCGCCTCAAATGAACTTGAAGATAAAGTGTGGCAAGTAATAATTAACATTTCTCTGGAATGGCCTCGAGCGCAGGTATAAAGTGGTTCTTTGTGCAGATGTTCTTACTCCTTTGTTAGAACTGAGGTGTTATATTTCAGTGAAAGCCATCGGTGGTAAAATTAATATGTTTTCTCGAAGTTGTTTGCCAAAGTTTCCCAAATTATTATTATGAAGGGTAAAATATCGGATATCGCAATGTTTACGGAATTGTTTGTGTTCTTCAGTCACTTACCTTAATGAACTAACTACAGGACATCACTTCAGTTTTTACAACGAATAATTATTGCATTATACAATCTCCCCTTTCAAAATTTTGAAGGATCCTGCTTCCCATTTCTTCGTAAAATGTAACTCTATCTTTCTGTTATATATAAAGAAATATTTGCATTTACGCTTGTGTATAGTATGAAATATTACCAGGACGCCATTACTCAATTTAAATTTTCCAAGCAGAACGTCATCTGAATCATAGATAGTAGGTAGAGCTCAAAAATAGAGAATCACTCATTGCAATCTCGTTAGAGTTGAGCTAATACATAATTCATGGATGTTTTCCAAAATTTGTCGAACTCCGCATGCATTCAAACTGAAAAGTTGCATTAAAGGAAGTTTAATCCTCAAATTGGTTAGATGTTCTTATGAAAAATTACAGCCATTTTGCGAGCAACTTCGCCCCAAAGCATATCTCCTGATCCGTGGCCTGACACATTTCATTTTTCATCTTCCCCTTCTATTTTTAAGTAGCAATATTCTATACTTTAGACGTAATATATATTTAATCCGGGTAGAGAAACGACTAGTTTCTGAATAATATAGCGTACAACCGGAATGCGTTTACTTCCTGTTAGATAAAATGTTCGTTGTTAAATAAGCGCCTTGGCGCATTTGTAATAAATACCTTTTTAAGTGTCCAAATAGAAGTATCCGAAAAGATGTGTTATTCTCTCTCGATTTATGGATCCAATTAATCAAAAATTGAATTACCAACGGCTGATGTATCTGATCAATTTCATTATTCAACAGCAAGCGTCAATCGAATACGAAAAAGATTACTGATGATCGGACTTGCTCATGAAAACCTCATCTATCTTATTCTTATTATTCCTGTGACATACAAATTCCTTTCTTGCAAATATTATTTTAGGAAAATCGGGACTGAATTTATATTCCACAAGAAAAACTACATCCGCTACAATCGACAATATGTTTTATGAATTTTTCTTAGCTCAAAAAGTTGTAAAATTGCCAAATACTGTCTCTTTGATTGTTCCCATTGAAAATTCTGTTTAGGTTAATTTAAATGTGTACTAAAGAATTAGGTACTGGGTGTTCTAATGAATGTGTAACATAAAAACTGTCGCTTCTTTGGCGCGCCTTTGCCGCCTCTTTGAAGATCAAACAACGCCGCGTTTTTTGCGTTACACATTCATCGAAACACCCTGTATATGTAGGTACCAGTGATGTGGAATAAAAATGGCCCACAACACTTTGTAGGATGGGTTACTCCAAATATGGAAAATTATTATGAAAATTAAACGTCAACAATACAACTACAATTAGAGAATATTTATGGAGCTATAAAGTTATTTGCGGTCATATGAGAGGTCCCGAGAAATCCCATTTCACACGAAACCCAATTATTTAAAGGAATCCCGTGCTCTTATAATCGGAGCACTGAGAACAAGTTTAGAACCTCGGGTAAGACATCGAAATAATATCCCTTGGGTCTCACCTCTGATCCTCTAACGCACTAAGATACTACACTGGTTTGATTACAATTTACTAAAAGTTAGTACAATTATTTAGGGGTAGGGCTACACTATAATTATATTAAATGTGCGTTCATAATTTGGACGTGCTGTTTTCTTATAAATTCCAATATTAGTATAGTATATAATACCCTATTCTATATAAAAATGTAGATAATAAAACTTTTGCTAAACCATTTCTAACTGACGCGAAGCTTTCCCTTATTAACCCTCCAGAGTAAAATTTCCAGAACACAAGGCCATAATTCTCTTACAAGATCGTTTTATTTTTATGCTAGCACATAAGTTCCTTTATTAAAAAATCAATTATTGGTGCTTTCCGTGCTACATTTCGGTGGTTAAGTTCAAATTTATTTAACATTAATATTTTAAATAACAAAAGTTTTCCACATGTTGACATCGAGTAGAAGTGAGCGAACATAAACTATCCGCCCTTTTCCTCCATAGAAACAAAACTGCATTCAAACAGTAGAGATACGGAAAGTTTCTCCCCCAGAAAAAGTTAAATTACTGAAAGTTAGAAAGCGAAATTAAGAAATTTGATATTTACAACGAGAACAGGCGACACGGACGTATCCGTTATACAAATATAATTGTGCTAACTCTTGTTAAACTTTAGAAATCAAAATACCTGGAAGAAAATAAAAAGTAATTAAAGTAGCCCCTGCTCATTTGCACTATGTAATTGCATGCAAAATATAGGCGCCGGGGGTATCGTTTTTTTCTAGTCAATGGCCGCACGAAACACTCTCGAGTCTGCTAAAGAGCAGAGCGATCACGGTTTGTGAGTTTACGTTAGTAGTTAAATGTCCGAAAAAGTACAAATGAAAGTAATACAATTAAAAGGAGTACTCGAATTGAAGCCTTTATTTAGTACTTGACCGTAGCCTGGAGCCGCTTTGCTACGTTTTTATTTCCAAGTTCGCATCCTAACAATTAAAAAGTTGGAGAAGGAAGAAGGGAAAATAAAAGTGAACGCGAAAAGTGTATATCGCATTCGAACTAATTTAATTGGAAATTTTAAGGTTCATGTGTTTCCTTGAGCTAAAAAAACTTGATTTGGTTTTTTAATACATCAGAATAAAAGTATGTTTGAGGCGACATCGCAATATTTATTGCGTTTTGAAGAGGACAAAATTTAAATTAAATTTCTATCTGTGAAATAATCAGATTTGTTTTGCAGTTTTACAAAGCGTTGTTCACTCCATACACATAACGAGATTAATATCATTGTGCGAGATTTCAGTGGAAATTTAATAAAAAACTTCGGATCGGCTTTTCCCGGTCAGTCACGTTCATTGTAAGACAAGTTCTGAAAAAAGTACAACACATTTGTCAGGTCTTTGCTGAAAATATAAAATATATCGGAATGTCTCATGAATCCAGACGGATGAAAAGATAAAGCGGAAAAGTAACTACCTGGGTTATGTGTGCGCAGAATTAATAACGAGTGCGATTTGAGCCTGATAAAATATTTTTACAAATTGGTGGGGAGATTGAGAATTACAGCTTTCGGTTTTCGCCCTTTGTCCGTGGCCCACACGTCCCGTACAATAAAAGATGAATTCATTGCCGCGGCTGTCAACTCGCAGAAATATTTAGGCCAAATTGTTCCCGCGCTAACGATGCCAGGAAATTTTCTGAATTGCATCGGGAAATATTTTAACCGAGTCTTTCATTAAAAACCATCATGATCCTACCCTTACTGCTCCTATTTTCTCGCCGTACATATTTCATAGGTGGTTTAAGTAAGATATTTAATATTTATTAACCTGTTTCATAATTCATTTTATTACATTATCTACTGCCTGCACAGCGCACTGTTTAGAGCCAATAATATGAAAAGTATATTATCTACTTTAACTAAAAGTTGCAAGGTAGTGTTGGAAATTTTCAAATTCCTAAACCGCTTAAGTTTGTAATGGAAAACAAGAAGCAATAGGATGTAACTATTCCTCGTGGAGTTTGAGCAACCTGTAATGTCTTGAGTGTAAGCCAGTTTAAAATAACACCGACATAACTACACACTTAATGCCACCTATGTTCGGTTACGCTGAAAGTTAAATGCTGGCTTGTATCCAAAAAGCTTACCAGTAGAAATCCTGAGTTATTGGGTTATACGTAATTTACCTCAGCACGTATAATTCATCTATTATAACGGATGACACGGTAAAATTATATCCGAAGTCTACAAAAGGAGAAGATAAAGATCTATGTTTTGAGTTGCGAACTAGATTGCATTTAGGAAATCGCAATTTCAGGACCAGCACTTAAGTCATGTAAAGAATCTGTGTAATATAGTATATTCAGTCTTATCTATAATAATAAAGTAACAGAGTATTCGATTTATGTATGTTATAGGTACAGCCATGTTTAGAACTACCCCTTCTTTAGTTCCGTGTTTTAAAACCCCTCTTCTGCGATATTCCATGCTGATGCTACTAGACAAACTAATACTAACTACGTAAATCAATCAGTCAACCTCGTATTCCCATAAAAATAAAAAGATATTGAACTATATTTGACGTAACTGAAAGCTACAGCAAGTTCTGCTTAAGGTAGGACGTGACAGGAAGTTATAATTGCCACCAAAGATCAATAGGTTGTTTCTAACTCCCTGAATTAAATTTTTGTTTACTGCAGTAGGTATTATTTTTTAGTTTTTCTCCTGATAATTTTACAAATTTCAATAATCGTAGAAATTGGCGGTTCTCTTCAGAAAATGTGTTTTTTTTTATCAAAATACACCTCGAAATGTTAACGCCATGCAACTACAAAAAGTGTCGTTTAGTACTGCAAATTGAATCGATGTACAACGGAATTGGATATTCTTTGTTGTATTAATGCTAGGCAGTAAAATGCCCGCTCATGTAAATGACTGTTATAAATCATTCAACGTCGCGAAAAGGCACCCGTTAAGCTTAGGGCCCAGTCCTGAATAGTTAGTTGTAGATATTCTTGAATCCCCTTGCTTCCGGCCGAAGTAAGATTATTTTTGTTATTGAAAACTACCCCCCGTATAGTATTAGCGAATATTAGCGAAAATTCCCGCGTAAAAAATAGAGAATTTATTTTTAAAATAGAGAAAAACCTGGCAAAGAAAAAATATATTTACTACAGAATATTCATAAGCAATGCGCAATTTAAAATAAGACCCATGTTTTTTGTTATTAAGTATTTCTAACTCGCATTCCATTATTTGCCGTGGAATTTGAGGGTAAACCTTGATATGAAATATTTATAAACCTTTCTGATGTTTTTCTTCTTATTTCCATTTTCAAGTAAATATCGATGGAAGTGTACTGGGAGGAATATCAATGTGCTCGCACTAGCAATTTCTTTTTTGCCGTTGCCTTATCGCCTGACAGATTGTTAGAAGGCGACAATTTCTTGCAGGGTGCAGCTCAACAGAGTCTTGTTAAGTACACGTGCAGTTAGGGGAGAAAATATATAGGAGAATATATTTTACCATCTGTTAATTTGCCGGAAGTTTCCAGAAGAGCACTTGAATTTCAAAGGTTCGCAGGAGATAGATAGAGCAAACCCTTTTCTTATTTAGCGGCTTCTTGCCTATTTACTTTTTCGTATTCGACAAGCATTTAGCAACTTGACTCGATTCACTCACTGCTTAATTACCCATGTTGGTTTTCTGTGCAAAATAACCAATTTACTGATTATTAAGTTTATTATGTTCAAATATTGTGTTTAATATTTTCTGGCGTTGTAAAGTTACGTTATAATTCGTTACGTCAATGCTTTCTGTTTACGACATCCATAAAGGTCGTGATGCAAAAATTCCACAGGTGCCTGAACTTCATAAGAATTTAATGGCGCAGACTGACAAACTTGAATTTCAGGAGACTTTGTATTCGCTTATTCAAAGCTGTAATTACAATTTCGCGCGTATTAAATGTAACAGACTGTAAACTTTGCTCGTACATTTAAGAACCTTGCAATTTAAGCTATTCATAAATAATTAAACTGAAATTTACAAATTCCCTAGATATTCTTCTTACAGAGGTTAATTGGATGCATAAATTCAAGAACTTTCTACTTTGGAATACGAGTGCCAGAAGGCGAATTGTTACCATTGCATTATGTGGGAAAAGTATAAAAACAAATGCAGATATAAGTTGAATAGAAATGGATCTGCATTAACCTTAAGTTAAAATCAAGACGAAGGATATGCATGTTGATAATTGTCATCTCAATATGTTATGGAAGAATTTCATATATTAGGTCAATTTTTTTTGTTAATGGGATTAAGGTCTATCATCAAAATTTTTAATTGTGAATTTGCATGATGAAGTGAATAAATAAAATTCAGAATTTTGTACCCAACCTTTGCGTATCACATCAGGGAAGTCAAAACCTTGCAAAAAGAACTTGCCGAAGCCGACTTTACCGTAACTGATTTACAAGTAATTGTTTCAACGAACCAAAATCTATAATAACGATCAATATGGACTCTTTTGACTACACGAGGTAGAGTTGCAATCAGTCGTACTATTTTTCCTCATCTGAATTGCCCGCAACTTTGGGTTTTCGTAGAAAATGTAGTGCATGTCGGAGTAATATTACTCCGACACGCACTATATTTTCTACGAAAACCCTAAGTTGCGCGCAATTCAGATATTCAGACATATGTCTCTTACGTCATTTAACCCTTTACCTTACAACGGGGCGAAAACAAAACTACTGATCCGCAGAGATCGCTGGCAACTACCTAACGAAAGTCAATTGAAATGCATATCAATAAACTCACATTAAAACCAGGAGGATCTGCCTTTAACTGCCACGTGAGTGTTTCAATAAATTGGATAATGCAAACAGTCTCTCCATCGTCAGCTAAAACTATACAACTCAGAGGACTGTACTTCACCATAACAACTCTATATATTCTCAACAATTACACTGGTCTGCAAAATTAAGGGAACACCTACGAGCGAGCAAAAATTTCGGTCATTTTCAAGGCTCTGTAACTCAGAGCTTAATGACAATCCAAAAATGTTATACATATCATTTTAAAGAAAAAACTTTCCACTTTTTGATGTTTAAGCAAAAAGTTTCTATTTCTTAAGAAACCCCCCTTTTCCGCAAGAGAAACGAAAGACAAAAATTTTTCCGTAAAATTTTCAAATTTTAAACACGTCCACGGGCCCCAATGATTTTTTCTGATTAGTTTCTCCAATTGCATCTTGTAGTATGAACTTTTCTCTATGTGTTCCACTTTAATTCATTTTTTTGTGACAATTTTAAACTAACCTATTGACAATCAAAGAAACAATCGTACCTGTCTTTTGTGTATTTCAATAGATAAGAGCGCACATTTGAACGGTTGAAAGACTGATGTAGGTAGGTACTAAGAAGACCATTTCAAGAACGAACTACAGTAAGCTAAAGTGCGCATAAGAAAATTTATTTTATATTTATACTGCAGTATCCTAATTTTTTATTTAATATCCTGCATTGAACTAATGAAAAATGAAAAATTGAAACAGTCAATTTAAGGGATTTATGAAACTAGATTGTATAAATAACGGTCGAATATTTAACCTACCATTGCTTTATGAATAATTGATGCGTATTATTACTGCGAACAATATTATTTTCAGTGTGCGTAAACGTACCTACGTAACTCTACGCCTTACAAACAACAAAGTTAGGCAAACATGTATGATGTGTACACAGAGTTAAAGGATGGCTTATATAATTACCAACGTCCTCACATTAAATAACATTAAAGTTGAGAGTTAAGCCGAACATTAATTAATCCTGGCCCGGCATCAGGAAAACGAGGATACGAGCTGCGAGGGCCACAAAATAAAATGACCTCAAATTTGTTTTGATAGTAAGTATACCCTACGCCGTAGTGATGAAGTTACCTCTAAATAAATATCTAGATATTTGGACGCGTTCATAATTCAATTAAAGTTATGTCACTGTTAACAGTGCTTATGTTACAGAGAGAGACAAGTGATTCACAATATAGATATGAATAAATAACAGATGGTAATTGCACATGAATAGTAGCTAATTACAAATTATTTTAATAATGAAGCGATTCCAATAAATTCAATTAAATTAGTGCAACCGGGGTGTAAAGCTATGCGTATTATTCACGAAATATTTAATCTAGCGGGGTGTGCACCAATATTTGGGGATTGTATTGTGCGGCCTCGCATGAATAATTAAACGACAGAGCTAGCCGGATTAAAGGCGCTGAAGCGATGGTCAAAACAAAAGTCTGATGAAAAATTTACGGAAGGGAACGAGGATTTACGTCATCAGCTCTAATTCTTTTCGGGCGACCGAAAGAGATCCACACAAAAAAACAAATTTGTAAAGTGGAGCGGCTATTATTAATATCATGCGATATAGTAATCATTAGTGGAAATAAATGAATCTTTTCCGTAGTTTTCTTTGAGGAACTGAGAAAATTTGGTCACGTAATGAAGCAATTTACATAGTAAGGGAGCAACACTTGCTTGTGCTGCTCAAATCGTTACGGAAAAGTGTTTCGGGATTGCTTTACACATAACTATACTCAGTATTACTATACTCAATATTACTATACTCAATATTAAAACAATTTACTTAGGTATAAGAAATCGGAATAATAGTTTAGAATAAATGGTTTAAATTACTAAAAAAATAAACCCAAAACTATAAGCTATAAAATTTATACTTAATAAAAGCAGAAAATCGTTTTGAAAAGAGTGAAAAATGGGCCATAAATCATTCAAACATTCAAACCGTTACAATGTGACTGACTGACTACTTGTATTACAAGGACGTTATGACATTTTAATGTGCCGCCATAAAGAATGGAAAAGCTAGTTCTCCGAATGCTATCAGGGGCGAACAGCCAGCAGCTTTTAAATCACGTGTTAGTTATTTCCTAAATTATGACACATTCTCATGATCGAATAGAAGAGTATTAAGCGAGCCCTGCCTCACGTAGTAAATTGAATTTCAATCATTCAGTGAATTTTATATGTGAAATTCCCATTTGGATTTGCCGAAGACAGGCGGAGGGAAAGGTCCGAACTGCTAACTGAAATGTCGCTGAGAATTTATACTTGCCCTTTAAAAACAAAAGTCGGGCGAGTTGTAGTAAGTCAGTGAGGCCAATGTGAAAATCAACAGAGGATATATGCGAGGAATGTTGGCTGAAGATCTGGAGAACCGACACTGGTAATGGAATCACTAGCAAAACTATTTCGAGTTTATCTACGGGTTCAAATACCTCAGAGGCGATTGATTCTGGCAAAGAACACTTCTTTAACTTGTCTAATGCGGTAATCCTGAAACGAAAACTCATTTGATCTCTTTTACAGAGAACAGTTCGTTCTCAACTTTATCTCGTGGATGTGATGCGATGCTTTTATGGTAAATATTTTTATCTTTGAATTGAAAAGAATGTTTTCTGTTTTTTTCTTACAAGAGTTTTTAAGGCTTTATTTTATTCTCCCCAGCAAGGTTAAGGTCGTTTATTGCGTCCACAGCGGCCACAATTTAAAAAGATTTCCCTCAGATTGGTGCCCGCTGCATACATTGTGTAGTTCATAACTCTTGGGGGACTCGCCTCACATGCATTTTCAACAGGAATACCCCGGCAAAATGGGGTCTTGTGAAAATAAAATAGTGTCAGCAGACACTCATAAATATCTAGGAGCTCTATTACATGAAAAATTGAATTTCACGATGCTCTCGCGCCCTCTGGCGGCGCGCTGCTGCGGCACGCCCTGGCGGCAAGCGATGATCCTAAAATTCCCGGATACGCAAATGTAGAAATACAATTTGAATGTCTTCATATATTAAACTTTCATATACATCATACTTTCACGTGATAAAATGTATCTAAGGCCGGGGATATCCTACACGTGCATTTATTATATGAAGGTAATAATTTATGTCCTGCCATCACTGTTTTATAGGGCCGTTAAAGCTTGATGGACGTGTTGTTATTGTTGACGCGGATTAAGTTTTTGCTTGCGAAAACTATTACATTTTTTATAATTAAATTTTCAAGTCTTATATAGAGACTGTAATGCCTTCTTAAGAGGCAACTAGTCATACCTTAAAACGTATTTTAGATATTTTTTCGCGTAGGAATAAGATATCGTCGTGAAACAAACGGCATAATATTCCATTTTTTTTTCTGCTAGCCTGTTAGCATTTTGTTTTTCGAAATTCCCTGTAGATTGGCAAAAAAAAAATATTTTAGACTAAATTTTTGGAAATTCAAAAAAAAAATGCTAACGGCTATTCTACATGTAAATAGGAACAAAAGTTGTGGTAT
>JAWQRP010001538.1:0-18677 GCA_033557875.1 Quadriops clusia | reverse complement strand
ATTATAAAATTTCAAAGAAATCCCTTAAAGCAAAATGACACTACTTGAAAGAGTTACATTTTCGCTTCAGGTAAACTACCACTTCCGGTTGGACAATTCTGCTAAAATTTGATAACTGATAGTTTTTCGTTATTTCTAAAGCTAGTACAAAATTTGAAAAAAATCCCTTAAAGCAAAATGGCACTTTACTTGAAAGAGTTCCATTTTACATGAAAGTTTTTCACTACTTTTTCAGGTAAACTGCCACTTCCGGTTTCCCGAATAAATCCAAAACTTGATACCAGTTTCGTCTTTAGCGAAAATGCCTACATACCAATTTTTATTGATTTATCTCAAGTAGTTTTTGAGTTATCGTGTCATCATTTCTAAAAAAGTGCCACATAGCATATATGTATATACCAACAAAATTGGATCTAGCAGAATAAACCGTTAAAAAGTGACCAAATCCTTTTGATCTGAAATTAGACTAAAAAAATACATTGTATGGCAGGAGACAAAACTGCAAAGTTTTAACCCCATATACCCCCCAAGGGGGCTGAAAATAAATAAATAAGTTTTGACATTTTAATTTTTTTACGCCGTTTCTAAATGACAGATTAATTTGAGATTTTCCAAAAATAATCCTTTTATCTAGTGCCATTTGTGAAAAAATTGGGACCCCCTGGGGGGCATTATTATTTAGAAAAAAATGCATGTTTATTTTTTGAGTTTCTCGCAGGGTACCTAGCCGGTTTGACACAATCACCAATTTTTAGTATAATATGTGTTCATGGGTTAGCTATAACATATTAAAAATTCATCCAATTCGGAGTGGTGAACTTGATGAAAAAAAAAAAAATACTAAAACCGTATTATAAACGAAATCACTACCTATAGCATGAGTATCAACAACGAATGTTAATTCTAAATTTTGGTTTTATATAATTTAAATTCTGCACATCTTTGTCAAAGATAAACTGAATACAACTTCAAATAAAATAAATGATAATAACAAAGAATATTTATAACTCAAAAGAAGGCAAAATATGAGAGTGTTTACTAATGTAGCGTGAATCATAAAGTCGTCCGATTCTCGATAACGTACGTTCTTGCGCAATGCGCGCACCTGTTGGTGCGTATTAGATAAAGACAACTACTATACGTTCGTCTTTGATAAAAAAATGCGACCCATTTTCAAAAGAGCCACATTGCGAAGCTTGATCGAGAATTCAGAACATCTAAAGCTCGGTTCACACATCACTTCGTCACAACACAATCTTGTTTTGACGATTTATGAAATAATAATAATGATGTGACAGTGATAGTAACAGGCGCAGTGACACTGACAGACAATGATAATAATAATGAAAAAGTTGACCAAACAATAATAATGACTTTATTAATCTCCTACTTGATTATTACGTTCATTATTCGTTTTCACCAACGACCATGAAGAAAATAGTCCCTTGAGATTGATATCACAGCAAAACCGCAACAAAATCCCCCTTCAAAGAGAAATTTGCCGAAACACGATCTCCCGTATGATGTGTGAACCAAGCTTTAGATTCTTAAATTCTCGATCGAGCTCTGGACTCGTCAAAGCATATAGGTATTGATTTCGTTCATAGTATGATTTTATTTTTTTTCATCCTGTTCCACCACTCCAAATTGGATGAATTTTTAATGTGTTATAACTAAGCCATGAACACATATTATACTAAAAATTGGTGATTGTGCCGAACCGACTAGGTACCCTCCGAGAAGCTAAAAAAATAAACATACATATTTTTCTAAATAATAATGCCCCCCAGGGGGTCCCAATTTTTTCACAAATGGCACTACATAAAAGGATTATTTGTGGAAAATCTCAAATTAATCTGTCATTTAGAAACGGTGTAAAAAAAATAAAAATGTCTAAACTTATTTATTTATTTTCAGCCCCCTTAGAGGGTACATGGGGTTAAAACTTTGCAGTTTTGTCTCCTGTCATACAAGGTCTTTTTTTAGTCTAATTTCAGATCAAAAGGCTTTGGTCACTTTTTAACGGTTTATTCTGCTAGATCCAATTTTGTAGGTATATATTATGCTATGTGGCACTTTTTTAGAAATGATGATACGATATCTGAAAAACTACTTGAGATAAATCAATGAAAATTGGTATACAGGCATTTTCGCTAAAAACGTAACTGGTATCAAGTTTTGGATTTGTTCGGGAAAACGGAAGTGACAGTTTACCTGAAAAAATAGTGAAAAACTTTCATGTAAAATGGAACTTTTTCAAGTAAAGTGCCATTTTGCTTTAAGGGATTTCTTTAAAATTTCGTACGAGCTTTAGAAATAACTTAAAACTCACAGATATCAAATTTTAGCAGAATTGTCCAACCGGAAGTGGTAGTTTACCTGAAGTGAAAATGTCCCTTTTTCCAGTAAAGTGCCATTTTTCTTTAAGGGATTTCTGTAAAATTTTGTAGTAACAATGAGAATAACAAAAAACTCACAGATATTAAATTTTAGCACAATTGCCCAACCGGAAGTGGTATTTTTTAACAATTTTTTTTATATATGTACATAAAAAATTATTCAAAAATCGCTCTTCATCCTAATGTGAATCTGTTATTTCTTGTCTTGTGCACCTTAGAAATATACGAGAAAGTCGAGTGGAGACCACTCCATATTTTTTAATGATAAAATGTAGTTATGTTAAGTAACTTACCTCCGCCAGTGGGGGGAATGTTAGGTGGCCCTTCTCCTCCTCCTCCTCCTCCTCCTCCGCCAGCTGGCGGGCCTTGAGCGGGGGGTGGGGGTTGGGAAGGCGGAGTGGGGGCGGTGGTGGGGGTCCCAGGGGGGCACTCGCAAGGGGGGCAAGGGGGCGGAACTTGATCTGTTGGGGTCTCATCGCAGGGTGGTACGTCAAGGGATTTTCCTGCGAAGAACTTGTCTGACCTTTTGGACAACATTGGTTCTTTTAGGGTTGGCTTTTTTAGGGTTCTTTCCTTTAGGGTTCTTTCGTTTGGGGTTCTTTCGTTTAGGGTTCTTTCTTTTAGGGCCCTTTCTTTTAGGGTCCTTTCTTTTAGGGTTTCTTTAGTTAGGGTTGCCTCTTTAAGGGTTGCTTCTTTTAGACTTACTTGTTTTAGGGCATCTTCATTTAGGATTTCTTCATTTAGTGTTTCTTCATTTAGCGTTGCCTCTTTTAAAGTTTCTTCATTTAGGGTTTCTTCTTTTAGGGGTTCTTCTTTTAAGGTTTCTTCTTTTGGCGGTTCTTCTATTGCGGTTTCCTCTTTTAAGGTTTTTTCTTTTAAGGTTTCTTCTTTTAGACGTTCTTCTTTTAGAAGTTCTCTATTTAGAGGTTCTTCTTTTACGGATTCTTCTTTTAGAGGTTCTTTTCTTACGAATTCTTCTTTTAGAGTTTCATCTTTTACGATTTCTTCTTTTAGGATCTCATTATATAAAGTTGCTTCTTTTAGGATTGTTTTTTTTGCGATTTCTTCATCTACTCTTTTGTCATTTTCAATTGCTTCATTTAGGGTTTCTTCTTTCAGGGTTGGTTCTTTAACGATTGATTCTTTAAAGGTTGCTTCTTCGACGATTGGTTCTATATCTGTTTGTTCTTTAAATGTTGAAATTTCAAGAGTTGGCTTTTTAAGGACACTTTCTTCAAGGATTTGATCTTTCTGGATTTGTTCCTTGGGGATTTGTTCCTTAAGGATTTGTTCCTCGGAAGTTTCTTCCTTAAGAATTTGTTCCTCGGAGATTTGTTCCTTAAGGATTTGTTCCTTCTGCATTTGTTCCTTCTGCATTTGTTCCTTCTGCATTTGTTCCTCCTCCATTTCTTCCTTCTGCATTTGTTCCTTCCGCATTTGTTCCTTCCGCATTTGTTCCTTCCGCATTTGTTTTTTAAGGATTTGTCCCTTAAGGATTTGTCCTTTAAGAATTTGTTCCTTAAGGATTTGTTCCTTAAGCATTTCTTCCTTAAGCATTTCTTCCTTCCGAATTTGTTCCTTAATAATTTCTGCCTTAAGCATTTGTTCTTTCAGTAATTTTTCTCTAAACACTTTTTCCTTAAAATACTGTTCCTCAGGAACCCATTCTCCAAACGTAGTTGCTTCTTTAACATTCTGAGGGTAGCGTTTTAAGGACCGTTCCGCCTTGGAAACGATCAATTCCTCATGAGGCGATTCTTTGAAAAACTGCTCGTCAATAGCAAGAGCTTCTTTCACCACAGACTTTTTTGGGATCTTCTCCAGAGACATCTCCGGCTTGGACATTGCCTCCAGAGGAAGGTCTTCTTTAAGAAGGCCTTCTTGCGGAGAAGATTTTTTGGGTAACGTTTCTATAGAAAATTCTTCTTTGAGAGGAGGTTCCTCGATGGACTCAACCTCAGGAGTCTCCCTTTTAGGACGGTCGTCTTTGGGCAATTCCGTCTCTATGAGAAGCTCAGTTTCTTGAGGGCGAGCTGTTGGAGGATTCTTGCGTGTTAGGAAGTCCATTACCCCTTGGACCACATACTCTGAGGAATACCGCTCTTTGGCGACAGGCATTTGAGAGAATGTTTCTTCGAGGATTCTTTCTTTGAGGGTTATTTCTTTGAGGTTTGGTTCGTTGGGAGTTGTTTCTTTAGGGGTTGTTCCCTCGGGTGCTATGTCTTTGGGTGTTAATTCTGTTGGGGTTGTTTCTTTGAGGGAAGTATCTTTTGGGTAAGTATCTTTTGGGGAAGTATCTTTGAGGGAAGTATCTTTGAGGGTAGTTCCTGTTAATGCTATTTTTTTGGAAGTTTTATCCATGGAGATTTGAGCTAGTATGTCTTTAGGAAATGTTTTTTTATTTTCCGTTAGAAAATAGTCTTTAGGAAGCCATTCTTTAAGAACACTTTCTTTGGAAACAGTTTCTTTAAAAGGACTTTCTTTATGAGAACTTTCTTTAGGAGAACTTTCTTTAGGAGAACTTTCTTCAGGAGAACTTTCTTTAGGAGAACTTTCTTTAGGAGAACTTTCTTTAGGAGAACTTTCTTTATAAGAACTTTCTTTATAAGAACTTTCTATATGAGAACTTTCTTTAGGAGAACTTTCTTTATAAGAACTTTCCTTAGAAGAACTTTCTTTAGGAACACTTTTCTGGGGAACAATCTGAACCCTCTTCCGCTTCAAAGACTGCATCACATCCTTGGTCACCGACCCAGGAGGAAGCTTCCCTTTAGAAACCTCCTCATGAACAGCCTCCGAAGGAATTTTCAGCGACAAGGGTTTCATCGTCACCTGACCAATAGGTTTACCATCAGGTCCAACCTGTCCTTTGATCACATTCAAGACAGGACCTTCTTTACCACCCTCACTACCCTTACCATCATCCTCGAAGAACGTCCGAGTCTCCAGAACTCCAGGATCCTCCTCAACCTTTTTATTATCTTTGGGAGGTTGAGGAACGACCATTTTAAAAATGTTCGCGAACTTCGCAGCAGCCGCCGCCTTCAACCTTCTAGTGCGCTCTTTAGATTCTGACCTTAACAATGGGAACGTCGTGTGGCCTATGAGAGGTAACAAATGAAAGTAAAAAACAAATGAACTCAAGAAACAAATGAACTCAAGAAACAAATGAACTCAAGAAACAAATGAACGGAAACAAATGAACGAAAACAAATGAACGGAAACAAATGAACATAAACAAAAGAACAAAAGAAAGAGCCTACTTGATCTCCCGGCAACGTTCTCCTTAGTCCCCTGGGTGTCTTCCTCCTCCTTCAGCTGCTTTTTGTCTTTGTCTGAAAAGCGAAAAATCGTTGAGTTTTTGTTTCAGGGATGGAACGATGTGAGCTTTCACGGATCCAATCAAATCCCAACCCCCAACATAGACGCCCTAGCCTATAACGGAATAATACTGAACCGATTCTACACTCAGCAAACTTGTACCCCATCCAGGGCCGCCTTGTTAACGGGGCAGTACCCGATCAGGTCGGCCATGCAAGGGTACCCCATGAAGGCCGGGGAAGACCGGTCTTTGCCGGAGGGCATGAAGATGATGCCGGAACATTTCCGAAACTTGGGGTACAGGACGTATCTCGTCGGGAAGTGGCACTTGGGGTACTCGAAGAGGTCTTCGACGCCTTCGGCGAAAGGGTTCGATTACCACTTTGGGTACTGGAATGGGTACGTTTCTTACTTCGGGAAGAAGATCCGACAGGGTGATTTCGAGGGATACGATTTCCATGAGAATTTCCTAACTTTCTTTAATAATTCCGAAGAAGATTACCTAACAGATTTGTTCACGGGGAAAGCCGTAGAAATCGTTAGGAACCATTCTAAAATAGAAGAACCGATGTTCTTAGTAGTGTCCCACTTAACACCTCATACTGGTAAGAATGGGACAGAATTGGAGGTGAAGGATTTAAACGAAACCAATTCGAAGTTTGGCTATATTGAGGACCCAAATCGGAGGTTATACGCGGGGTTGGTTCACAGTTTGGACGAAAGCGTTGGGGATATCGTAGAAGCTTTATCCGAAGGAAATATCCTCAACAATACCATCGTTTTGTTCTTGTCGGATAATGGAGCGCAAACGGTGGGAATGCACCAAAATTACGGCTCAAATTGGCCTCTAAGGGGGTTGAAATTTACTCTCCATGAGGGAGGAATTAGGGGCACATCTGTGCTTTTTACCCCGGAAAAAATCAGACATAACCTCACTTCTTCTGTTAATAACGATTTAATGCATTTGGTTGATGTTCTTCCGACGCTTTATGCAGCATCTGGGGGATTTTCAAAGGATTTAGGCGTTATAGATGGCGTTGATCTTTGGGATTCGTTGTTGATGGAACAAAACACGACCGATGGAACAAAAGAACGCGTTCTTTTGCTGAATGTTGATGAGGTTCTTGGGACGTCTGGGATCGTAGGTGGCGGCGAAGGACGGTACAAGTTGTTGAAGGGTAAGTTCGTTATGAAGGATGAGTCCGTTAGTTACAATATTTTTAAAACAAATTTGATTAACAATAAAGGTTCAAAAGAAAAAGACATACCTGATTTCTTGTTCGTGGGCTTATGGGGCCATTTTCTTTTTCTGCCTCCTCCCGAAGAACCACCGGGGGCCCCATGGGAACAAAGATGGGGATTAGAGCCACTAGCAAAAGCCCTAATGCCACAAGGAGCAAAATGGACAAAGGGACTAGGGCTATCATGGATTGCTCCGTTTGCTGCACTATCCTCTCTATGGAGGAAGTGACGTTCTCTCCCGATGCCAGCTTGGATCCTCCTCAAAGTTGCTCTTTTGAGGAACGAACTCTTCGTTAACATGCCACAGAAACAAATGTCAGGTCACTGAAACAAATGTCAACTAACGGAAACAAATGTCAACTAACGGAAACAAATGTGAAGTCACTAAAACAAATGTCATCTAACGGAAACAAACGTCACCAGAACTGTCATTAATGCCGACTTTCTATTGGCAGGTTCGTATTCCAACGGCGTCTACGATGGCTATTTCGGCGAATCCGGAAGAGGCGACGTCACCATTCCCCCGTACGCCGTCGACTTGATTTTGGGCAGCAAAGTGAACAACGCCATCAAGACATTGTTGCGACCAGATCAAGTCTTAACCGAAGATGTTATCAAAACGACGAGGAAGGCTCTGGATGTAAGCGAAATTTGCAAGAGGAAAAAAGACGAAAATCCGGCGGTTTGCACCAACATTTGCCTGTTCGACATCTTGCGGGATCCTTGCGAACTAAACGACCTGGTCCAAGGATCACTAGATGATGATAACGTCCAAGAGATTATCGAGTTCTTAGGGGCCAAATTGGACCAATTCAGACTCGAGCTAGTCCCTCAGACTAACAAAGACGTCGACGCCGCCTCCGATCCGAAATATTGCGACGGAGTCTGGCACACGTGGCTGGAGGAGGAGAACAAATGTAATTTGTAAGTCGTTCCGAATAAATCAATCTTAATTTAATACAGTATCCCAGTTATTACGCGATGAAGAGGGGACGGTTTAATAAATTTGCGCAATATTGTATCTGTTGGGCGCCCCCTCGCGGGCGTGCAAATCGGATTTAATTAAAACAATATCACGCAACGATTAACCCGACCCTTGTTGCACACATCTGTTCGATCACTTATATTATTTTTATCGGAATCATTGAGAAATATGATGGATAAAATTGTGAAGTTTCACATTTGACAGTTTCACGAATGTCACTTTTGACGTTTGTAGCTTATGACGTTTGTAGCTTATGACGTTTGTAACTTGTGACGTATGACATTTGATGTATAATATTTGACGTATGACATTTGACGTCAGACTTATAACAAAAGAACACCGAGAAGCTAATGACGGGCTAAGCCACCCTTGACTCCGCAGAAGGGGGCAACCGGAAAGCCGAAAATGCGAGGGTACAAACGCGTAATAATCCCGATTTGCTTTGGTAGGGAGCAAATCCCATCATCCCCCTATTTATTAAAACAATTTTACGGTAAATACGTAACATTTATACAGACAAATACACTCATACATACACACGCACACACATAGACAAAAGCATATGTCAATTTCAACGATTTTCTAAAAGTTGGCTAACATCAGAGAAGCAAATTTCGCCGCCTGCTTGCAACCCTCGCCGGATTTGATTGCAAAATCGATAAGAGGGTGCGCTGGAAAAGCGCCCCTGTGAAACAAGCGGAATAGGGACAAATTTGTTTGACAGGTAACGCCAGCAACAGTCCTCCGACTTCCCATTGGCTGACGCTAAGGGTTGAAATTGTAACCCCGCCCTCAAATCGGCGAACCGGCCAACTAGGATCCGGGAAAATATTATTGCAGAAATTCAAGGGGGTGTCTGCGATGGTGCACTTGTTTCCCAAATCTAGTGGCGGCGGTATCAGCGCGAATTGGACAAAAACCAAACGAAGATGTTTGTTTAGTGATTGTTTTATTTATTTTTTTTTGGGAAGACGAATTTTGAGTTTATAAAGAAAATTGAATAAAAAGAAAATAGAATCAAAAGAAAATAGAATAAAAAGAAAATAGAATAAAAAGAAAATAGAATAAAAAGAAAATAGAATAAAAAGAAAGTTTAATAAAAGTAAAATAATATAAGGAAAATTGTGGCTACCAAAATTGTTTGTCCTGTGATTAAACAAATAACTCGTCCAGATGAAAATGTCATTTTCGAACGAGCACGGACCTTGGGAGTCCAATAACAATAATGTAAGTACAAATACTTTTAATATTTAAAAATAATATGGAATAATAATAGAAAAGAATAATAATAAAAAATAATAAAGAATAATAATAAAAAATTATAAAGAATAATAATAAAAAATAATAAAGAATAATAATAAAAAATTATAAAGAATAATAATAAAAAATATATAAAGTAAAATAAATTTAACTCACCCTAACAGGCGAGCGACTTCCCGAGCTACCCAAACGAAATAACCGCAGCAGGCTATGGCGGCCTCTGGGACCCCCACCATTGTCTAGCAGGCAGCCAAAATCCAGCAGGCTTAGGCCCCTATCCAGCAGACATCTTAACAGCAGCCTTTAACTCAGATCTAGTATGGCCTAGGCAACAATGTGGGGCCCTAATGGCTAGCGGACGTCTCTCCCGAAGTACCCCTCACTTAAGCCACCACCAGAACGGCACCGGGGTCCTGGGGGTCAGCAACGGGGGCCACTCGTCCAACCAAAAAAAAACGAGGCGAAGAGTCGCGACCATCGCTCAACGTCGAGCAGCAAACATCCGCGAACGGAGACGAATGTTCAATTTGAACGAAGCCTTCGACAAGCTTCGGAGAAAAGTGCCCACGTTCGCCTACGAGAAGAGACTATCCCGAATCGAGACCCTTAGGTTAGCTATTACTTACATTGGGTTCATGTCCGAGCTTCTACACGGGCCCCATACTTTAGTGGGGCCTTCCGGTAGTAGCGTTAACGGAGTCGATCATCATCACCACATTAAAGCCTCCCATTCGCCTAACCAGAGTCCAGTCGATGGAGTTTACGGGTCTCAACGAAACTATCAACATATGCCGTATGCACTCATTAATTAAATAAATGCTGCAATAAAAAGAATGTCTTCCAATTAGTTAAGTATTGTACATCTGTAGTAGAACATATCTGTTTGTTAACATACGTATTGTAATATTAATCATGATAATAATAATAATAAAGCAATAATTATAATGAAATAATAATAATGAAATAATAATAATGAAATAATAATAACAATGAAATAGTAATAACAACGAAATAGTAATAACAACGAAATAGTAATAACAACGAAATAATAATAACAACGAAATAATAATAACAACGAAATATAGTAATGAATTAGGATAAGAAAGGATCCGAGAGAAAGACGCAAAACAAACCTGATAAATTCATATATATTTAGAAAACTTTTATCAAAAACTACAAAAAACACTTCAGTAGTAATAACACATCCAACACTTCAAAATACATATTTGATGATGAAGAACAAAGAACGAATAGCGAGATAAAGACGATGAATCGAGAGAGAGATAGAGCGAAATATATACTCATCCGTTACGAATTATTACTATTATTGCGAGTGTGGGGAGGCGACCTGCCCTCCGAGTCGCCTCGGGAAGCGACATTGGTAACTCATTCGAGGGGCTCCTCCTTGAGGGGGCCCCGGCTGAACATCATTGTCGTCGACTGACATTTAAATGACACTTCATAAGTGAGCAATTCAAATGATATTTGAGTGACAACCAGGTGACATTTCAAATGACATTTAAGTGACAACCAGGTGACATCCAGTTGACAACCAAGTGACATACAACTGACATACAGCTGACATACAGCTGACATCCAGGTGACATCCAGGCGACATCTAGGCAACCGACAGTATTTGTTCTGTTCGGTTTCCACGACGACGGTCCTCATGGCACCCTTAACAGGACGGTGCGACTTGCAAATCTGCACATGGAAGGCGCTCTACTCCTCGAGTACGCCCACGAAGAGCTCCCACAACTGCACGAAGTTGAGGTTAGCCGGGGTGAATTCCGGGATGACAAAGTAGATCTGCGTGGCCTCGGTGCTCCTCCGCAGAAGGTACTGGGGGGCCGAGTCGCGGGTTTCCGGGAGAATGGGGGGCCCCAGGTCGATGTGGACCCCGTCGGGGGTGACGTGCCGGTAGAAGCACTTGTTGCCGAAGCGGCAGCGACCGAAGCCCCGCCGGAAGTATTTGCAATCCATCCGAGACATGGACTCCTTGTAGGAGGCTATGATTTTGTGCTTTTGTTTCTCGGAAGAGGGCCACTCGGCACTAGGACATACGAAGTCCGATTTCATTCTGTTGGAACAAAAAGACTTGCTTCGTTATCCTTTGGTTATTTTTGTTTTATTTTATTACATTATTATTGTAATTATAATATATTTAATATTATTATATTTTTAATTTTTCATATATAATTCCTAGAACCCTATTAATTATATATCATAGCTGCCTTTTATAGTTGTAGATTTCTGAAATTAAATGAAAGTAATCGAAATTAAAATTATTATTTTATATTATTATCAAATTTTACTACGATTATTATATATTAATATTTAGTTAAGGAAATTAAATTAAATTAATCTAAATTAAAGGAAAAACTACAGTACTTATTTCATATTTTGATTTTTTTGCGACACCGAGATATTCATACAGGTTTAAATCTTGTTAAATAAGTGAACAAAGGACTCTTTTGTTAATAATGCCCACATAACATAGTTTTTTTATAACAATTCATTATTTTATTACACATTAAAGTTATTAAAATCAAATTATGTTTATAAGTAATTATGAAAGGTTTATAAGTAATATCACATATAATTAATATTGATTAATTTAGAACTGTTAATAAGACGATTTTTAATCTGAAAGTATTGCAGCATTTTAACATTCATTCTTATAATGTTTTTGTTTATTAAAGTATAGTTATGTTTTAATAATTGGTTTACAATTATTAATAAGACCATTTTAAATATGAATTAAACCCCACAAAGTAACTATGTAGTAGTAATAAAGTAAATAAAAATGTTGAAGCGAAAAAGCATCATTTTAAGCAAAATGACTTGCTCATTGTTTCTATATAATTATGGAGGTATTAACAATATAAAAAATAATTATCGAGATGTTAATAATATAAAAAATAATTATCGAGATAATAATAATAAAAAAATAGTTATCGAGATATTAATAATATAAAAAATAGCTATCGAGATATTAATAATATAAAAAATAGCTATCGAGATATTAATAATATAAAAAATAGTTATCGAGATATTAATAATATAAAAAATAGTTATTGAGATATTAATATAAAAAATAGTTATCGAGATATTAATAATATAAAAAAATAATGCCAATAAAATAATATTAAAGTAAATAAAAACATTAAAGTGAATAAAGACATAATTTTATTATTTGTATCTTTGAATAAGTACAAAATCAACAATATAAGAAACTCCAGTGAAGTGTCTTAAAAATCGAGCGCCGAAGGCACGAGGTGGCGAGCGAACGAGCTCATCATTTCTATGTAATTATGGAGATATTAACAGTATAAAAAATAATTATCGACATATTAACAATATAAAAAATAATTATCTCTTATTAATAATATAAATAATTATTGAGATATTAACAATTTAAAAAATAATTATGGATATATTAATAATATAGAAAAATAATGTTATTAAAATAATACTATTGTTAAGTGAATTTATTATGTTTGAGAAGCGGCATCAAAATTCATTTTAAATTAAAATAATACCACTACGTAAAATATCTCTAAACAAAAATAATATCTCTAGATAAAAATAATATCTTTAAACAAAAATAATATCTCTAGATAAAAATATTATTTCTAGATAAAAAGAATATCTCTATATAAAAAGAACATCTCTAAATAAAAAGTATACTTATTTAAGGGTTTAATTAAAGAGGATTCTTCTTGCTAATAGTTTATTATTGCTAGTAGTGCAGATAATAAACTATTATCAAAAAGAATCTTCTTTAATTAAACCCATAAATAAAACTTTAGCTTCCTGCTGGACTACCACACAGATAAAAATAATACTCCCAAATAAAAGTAACATCTACAAGGAAATAAGGAAACTAAAACGTACTCACCGGCAAGTAGGACAAGCCTTGATGGCTCCATAACTAGAAGATCCTTCCTGCCGCCACTTCCGGATACAATCCAAACAGAAGCAATGGATGCAATCTGGAAGAATTCCAAAGCGTCGGTCACCCGTCTCTTTTTGGGTCACGGCTTCCAGGCAAATTCCGCAAATGTCTCTTTCTAGGTCCTCCTCATCGTTTGTGTTCTGTGGAATGGCTTCTACCGCTACTGACGTTAAGTTAATTGCAGAAGGATCTTTTGGCAAATCGACATTACCATCGCCGGGATCTAATAACAAATTCAAATTGGTTGTTTGATTTAAACTGGTTGACTCATTCGAACCAGTTGTTTGATTTAAGCTGGTCAATTCATTCAAGCCTGTTGATTGATTCAAGCTGATTGATTGATTCAAGTCGGTCGATTGATTCAAGTCGGTCGATTGATTCAAGTCGGTCGATTGATTCAAACCAGTCGATTGATTAAAATCAGTCGATTGATTCAAATTTGGTTCACTATTTATGGAGTTCATTTCAGTATCATTAGGAGAGGCGTCCATCTCAATCGGTTCTGAGTCGGCTGTTGATTTGGACTCGTTGCTAACGTGGTTCAAGGTATTGGCTTGATTTAGATTGTTAACTTGATTCAAATTGTTGAATGGATTCATGTTGTTAACTTGGTGGTTGTTAAGTTGGTGGTTGTTAAGTTGGTGGTTATTAAATTGATGGTTGTTAACTTGGTGGTTGTTAAATTGATGGAAACCGTTGAGATGATTCAAGCCGTTGACGTGATGCAAAACGCTGGTGCGGGCGGGTCGATAGATCTTTAAATCTGGCCAGTGCAAGGAGCACTTGGTCTCGTGGAAGCGTCTCTGCTGTTCGTTGAAAGGGTGCAGCACGTGCTTTTGGCAGAACTGGCAGCGGTCCCCGTGGATATGGCTGCAGCCCTTCGGGGTGTCCCTGTAAGGGCAGACCCCGTCTCTCTTGTAATTCTCGCAGAGACGCAAATGCTTCCTCTGGCTGCACGCTGACGGATCGCAGTCGCGTTGGCAGTCGTAGTTAGTTTGGGGCACAAACTCTGCGGCATTCACCCAATCTTCCTTCGTGGATATTGTCGGGTTAGGAACTAAGCCTGGGCTCTATTGGTTTGAATAACAGAACTGTTTAGAACAAACAATTTCTTATTTATGAACGCTTTACAATTAAACTAAATAGGGCTTAACCTAAATAAGGGTTTAATCTAAATAAGGGTTAGCTTAAACAGGAGCTAGATTGTATAGGGGCTACCCTAAATAGGGACTAGCCTATATAGCGACTAGCTTAAGTAGGTTATTTAAATTATATTCTTGGGTATATAGTCCTTTATTTATTTTGGGTGCGGTACGGTTTTCGGGGCCAACAATTTTGGGATAATTTCGACTTATATCGATAATTTAGCACTAGATTACTGTATTTCAGTCATAAATTTCTTGGCTTAGGCCCTAATTGATGAATAATCGTCGATTTAATATGCGAAGGAAAAAAGGCGTTAAATGACTTCTATGTAGCTAAACTGTAACGTACAAGCCGTTATTTAAAACATTTTCATCGATAATACTATAAATAATTATAAAATAATTTATATAAAGTAAGCACCTAGGTTAACCTTCAAATGATGTAGTAACTGAATAGCGTACACCCGTGTTTAAAGCAACTGCTAAGAAGATCCATTACCATATCATTTTAGAATCGTATTTCCTATTGAATATATATGTGCCATAGAGAATATAAAAAATAAATAAGTAAGAATATAATACTCGATAAAATATCACAGTAAAAGTAGTGTTCGTATAACCATAAATAAGAATAAATATATATATAGATAAGAAAAATAAATAAAGAAAATAAACTTTTATTTAGCTAACTAATTCACATAAACAAAAATAATATTAATATTTATGTAAAATATTTATATACAAATAAATATAAAAACTTAACAAAAATACTTAAAAAAAAATTATGAAAATTAACAATAAATAATCCTTATTGCCTTAAGGTATCACAAGGGAAGTGAGCAATATTACTTCAATGAAGTATGTAATAGCATAGAGTAAAGGAGTATTGTAAACCTCCTATACAAGATACAAGTGTAAAATTGAGTACACAACAATAGGTCAAGTTAGGTTACATTAGGTAAGGTTAGGACGGGTTAGGTTAGGTTAAGACAAGTTAAGTTAGGTTAGGTTAGGACAGCTTAGGTTACATTAAAACAGGTTAGGTTAGGTTAGGTTAAGACAGGTTACATTAAGTTATGATCGGTTAGATTAAGGATTAGACAAGTGACCCGTCCTGTCTTAACCTATAGATGAAGTTACTAAGTACCTAATGTTAATTAATATTTGGTTAATGATTTTTATAAGAGCTTTATAAATATCTCTATTCATGTATCACATATTATCAGGTACTTATTAACACAAACTTAACCTAACCTAACCTGTCCTAACCTAACCTGACCTATCATAGCGGACTCAATTCCGCACTAGTATCTGTAGAAAAACTTTAAAAGACGGAGTTTATTTCACTTGTAAGATCCCACAGCATAATTTATGCAATATTCCTGTAAAACGTAGATTCACATGGGTAATCATTATGCGCCACTTAGGGAAAAGAAACCCTGTGGTCTATATTCGATTTTTATTATAAATATTGACATTATGTAACATTCCTTAAGTTAATTACCAAATTATGTATTTATTTATAGTCTTATCTATAAATATATATAATATTTTATTAATACTAGATTATTTCATTAACGATCGCTAGTTTTATTGAGGTATTTTATCAAATATTATATTCTCTACGACACATATATTCATTACGAAAACCGACTTTAATTCGTTATGGTATAGGATATACTTGACCGCTCTTCTTAGCGTTCAGTTTGAATACGGGTGTACGCTATTAAATTAATACATATTTCGAAGGTCAACTTTGATGCATACTTAATATGGAATAATTTATACTCCCTCTGTCCGAATATAAGAGTCCCATTTTAATACGAATTTGTGTATAAAATGGGACTCTTATATTCGGACAGAGGGAGTAATTATTTATAGTATTATCGATAAATATAGTTAAATATCGGTATGTATGTTACAGTTTAGCTACATACAAGTCATTTAACGCCTATTTTCCTTCGAAAGAGTACAATTATTACCTCGCAAGTGAGGTTAAGTTCGCACATTAAATCGTCTATTTTTCTTCATTTTCGACCTAAGCCAAGAAATTTATTACAGAAATACAATAATCTAGTGATAATATGTCGATATAAGTCGAAATTAAACCAAAATCGTTGGCCCCGAAAACCGTACCGCTCCCTTTATTTTAAATAGGTTATGTAAAACGTCAAGCAAGTGTCAAAAACGTCAACAAACAGACATATCGACTTACCAAGGTGCCGTTGATGGTAACACTGGCGGCCATGTATACATCGGCCGTCTTTTGTTTATTGGCCAGACATTGGCTGGAATGAACGTTGCCCGGAAGTGACGCGTTCGTCGATGAGGATTTCCGGCAAAGGAAATGATTGCACTCTTCCATTTTCGCTAATTCTAAGGCTTTCTCGATCTTTTCGCGACGTTTCTGAACGTCAACAACGTCTCTTCTTCCCGGGCTACTCGATCAGTCGACAAACACGCCTCTCGTTTACCCGACGACGTTTACCAACGTTGTTGTTACCAACCGACGATTTACCAACTGAACAAAACAAAAGTGCTAAACAAATATCAGCGGCGCGGGCTGACGTTACCGACCGAGCTCGATTAATGGCGGCTTTGCTCGCGAGTCGAACCGTCTGCTCATTGGTTGAGGTGCGCACGTGGGTTAGGTCTGCGCCCCTATTGGTTGTACGTGAACTGAATACTTTAAAAACAGGCGGCAAATCAATTTGAAATATAACCTCAACTCTGACAGGTGGTATGAGATTATTTACTACTTCTTTACTATTATTATGAATATAAGTATTTAAATATTTGTATATTCTTGGACTTATAATTATAAATATTTTTATAATAATATGAATATAAATAACAAATCATATGAATATGAATAACACATAATATGAATATGAATAACAAATAATAAATTGTTGTACAGAATAATAAATTGATGAATAACATTTTATTAAGGCTTAAATCAAAATGGAAGACGATAATCCAGAGAGTGAATTAGTGCATATCGAGGAAGCAAACGATTCAGACTCGGAAGATGTCCAATTAACCTTAGCTCTAGCAATGAAATTAATGGAGGAGTCTTGGCTAAACGAGAAATTCGCCCCGGAAATCCTGCCTAACAAGCAGGAACTAGTCGAGTGCCTGTTGGGACAAGTCTCGACGATGGAGGAGAACTTGAGTTCACTTCCGAGTTCCGACTTCCAGAAGGCTCTTTATCAAATGGAGGTAGACCGATTGCGATTTCTGATTAGCACTTACTTGAGGATCCGTTTGGAGAAGATCGAGACATATACGAGTGTTATTCTGCGGGACGAGACTAAACGAGCGGAGAATGGCGAGGATTTGTATTTGACCGACGATGAGATCGAGTTTGCTAAGAGCTACCAGCAAGGTTAACTAAATTTGTATTATTTTTTTTTATAAGTAAAATTTATATAAGTAAATCTTATATTATTAAATATTAATAGTACTGGGTATAAGGTCTAAAAAATATATATTTAACTATCTATCTCGACGTTTCGTTATGTAATAATAACATCTTCAGGAGATTTAAAGATAAATTTGAAATTTCCTATTTGACAACAAAACAATTTTTTTCTAAAATAAAAGATAGAGATGATAAATTTAAACAATCAAACCTAATTTACAAAATTAACTGTTTAAATTGTAATGCATGTTGGTGAAACGAAACAATATTTACATAATAGGATTTATCAACATAAAAATTCTTGCAATAAAGAATTATCAGAAAATTGTACTGCTCCACAGTGGAACGACCCTATATGATGCTATGAACATTTGGCGAAAATTGAAGAATTAAAGAATGATTCATATTAAGTAAATATATGAAAGGGACATCTATATGAACTGATAATTACAAAAACGGCTTCGTAATGTCCAATTATACCTATATTTCTGTGTTAGAAAAGTGACGTTTCTAGGGATCAACCTACAAACACTATGTTATTTAAATGGAAAAATAGTTTCAACTTTACTCAAACTTTTTTAAAAATGGCCTATTTTATACGCAAAACTGTCACTACTTTCGGATTCTACCATTCTTTGAGCATATTTTACTTTGAAAATTTTCACCAACTTTCAGTAGCTTTTGTAAATATAGAACATTTTAAAATAGCATGCACTACTCCCTTGTTGCTCTGAAATGGAAATGTCTGTCAACTTGATACACCATCCTCGGGTACACAGGCACTCTTAGAAACGATACCTAACGTAATTTAAGAACAAGTAAAGAAGCCGTTCAGATTACTTTAGCTATTTGTTATGTTTTTTACAATAATATAATGTTTACGTATTTAATAAATGGGTGAAAATGCACAATCCTCTTATTTGTAATATACGTTTATTCAAAT